>VZRF01004013.1:0-76563 GCA_013396875.1 Vireo altiloquus | reverse complement strand
AAAAAAAAAAAAAAGAGCAACAATAACAACCTTTGGATAAAATATATTAGTGTAATTAAAGGACATGAATTATAAATACACAGCATGGTAAATAGTAAGAGAGAAAAAAACCTCATAGGCCCTCCAGAGGCAGTGTTGGCATAATTGTAGGTACAGACATCATGTTTTATCATGGTTAATGTTCTAGATATAAAAGAATCATAGGCTCTGAGAGAAGGGCAGAGTGACCTCATTTATTTTGTGATTACCAGTTGTCCTGAGATAGGTGGATTTATTGTTTTTTTTGAAAATGTTAATAGAGTTTGGACTTTCCAGCTTCACCCTGTCAGAACAAAACAGATATGTATAGAGAGGTTGATGCATTACTGTTTTTAAATAAAAACTGCAAGATGAAATATGGTTTCAACCTATTTCACCTTTTTTCCCATCTCCACCTCTCTGCCAGAAAACAAAAAACCTGACCACATCAAGGTGTCCTTTATAACTAATGATATTCTGTGCTTCCTTCATTGGATGACCATACCTAATCAGAGAATTTAAGAATGAAGTTATGCACTCTATATAATTCCCATTTATTCCTTTTTTTTTCCAAGTTGTCTTTTACTGTCATTCCCTTTATTAAACATTAATTTTTTATTACTATATATCTTGCTTAATCAAGACAATGGCTGCTCACAAGAGATTGCAATGTTAGATGAATCTGCTAGATTATATTAGAGTGTGTTGCTCATATGTACATGAAGTCTTATGCCAATACATGATATTTTTATTTTAAGTAAGCATCTGGCATAAAGCCAGTAAGACACAGTGCCAAAACAAGTGTCATTCTAATAGAGTATCAGAGAAATTTTTTCACAGATTGACTATATTTTCCCTTGCTTTTTATCTTTCATTTATCTCCTATTTTGGTTAGATTCTTCTAGGTACAGTTTTGCTGTTGTCTGCTTTGCAGAATATAAGATAAACATTGAAAATAAACTTTTCAAGCCTTCTTGCTGTGGTGGAGGTTTCAAAAGACAAACTGAATTTACAATTGCCAGAAAAAGTACTGTCCATAACTACAACGTAGATCTATGCTATGCTTCATTGGCTTTATGTAGCCAATGTTTAGCAAACACTTTGAATGTCAAGGTTTGTTGATAGAGAAGGGCCTTTCTTAATCCTACAGTTAATTACATGAAGTGATAGAAAGCACGTGGTTCTGTTCAAGGACTTGCCTTTTTGTCTTCCTTGCAAAAGTTTTCTCTCTTTTGTACTCAGCTTTCAAATGATTGAAAGAGGAATAAAGATATAATAGGAAAGGACCATGTACAATTAAGTGTCAGACCTCAGTTTAAGAAGAAGGAACAAGTTGGTGCTCTCTGTGCTTCTCTCTATTCCCAGGGATATAATTGGGAATGTCTCAGAATGAAATTCACGCAGCTGGGGAATGTGGTATATTTTAGATTTGCCTTCTCCCAAAGGTATGCAGAGGCATCCTGTGTGATTTACTTTTGTTTCATTAGAACAGACTGACTTGAGTTGGGACATCTCTGATGAGACTGATTTGATGGAATGGGAGTGAATGGGAGTGACTGTGGCCTAATTAGGATATTGTTGCATTTAACGAAGTCACATTGTGCCTTGGCACAAGTGCCAAGGGGTAAAAGCACAATTAACCAAGTCTTAAGTAAGCAGGAAATTTTAGGCTTTGGCCATTTAATATAGTTTCTAGATAAAGGTTAACAAAAGGAAATTATTATTTTTCTATTTATTATTTTGTTTTCATTTGCTTTCTTGAATATGTGTATATACCTATAGATGCATGTCTGAGTTGATACATGTCTATGCTGTAAATATCCAACTGCCTCAGTCAGGACAACAGCTGTCTGCTGAGGATTCTGAGTTTGTAAGATTAAAGGTTTTCCCATTTATTTATTGAAAAGTTTAATTAGTGCTGAATGTCTCAAGCATATTTCCAATTTGTTGAGTTTCAGCGCACTTGCCAAAAAAGCAATAGAGGAGTCAGACATTTATCAAATGCTGGGTAAAAGCTCCAGCTGTGATGAGGAATGTAGAAATAAGACAAAAGTGGCCATCATTATCAGATCCTTCCACTTCAGATATTTGCAGTTTATCTAAAGTGGATCTTAACCAGACCTGTCTGGAGATTTTCAGAAACAATCCAGTGACATTTTCATCTCTCTGTTGGAAATATTGGGCTGACCTATTTAGACTGACAAAGTGTCAAAGTATGGCAAGAACCTCAGGAAAGGTGAGCTGTGGGAAGTACAGTATGTTAGAATGGTTGTCCCCAAAATCATATAAATAGTAAATGAAATATAAGGGTGTTTGGATATATTACTTTTCTTGTAGTGATCCAGCACCACTGAGAGCTCTTTAGTAAGACATAGTCACTATGCAGAAGGCTGAGGTGCTGAGGTGTCTTGTAGTTGGAAGACTCTCTCTCAAATTGAAAAAAATTGCCTTATAATGTTGCAGGAACGTCCAGTTTCATCTCCTGCTAATAACTGGACTAAAATCAAGTGCTCTGTTACTTTGACAGCAGCACTAGTTGCTTGCCACACCTAAAATGTGATGAGTGCTGTTGAAGTAATTGGTGATGTACTTTGGCAGATAAACTTGGGGTAGAAAAGGAGCCATGAGCCCTAGGATGATGCTCAGCGTGGGGGACCAGCGCCAGTGCTGCTGGTGGTTGGTTTTGTGTATAAAAGAACTTTGTGTTGATGATCATTTGTCATTAGATCAAAGGAAAATATTTGTTTTCAGATGTGGCATGTTCCAGGGAAGCAAGTGTAGCTGGAAACCAAAAGGGGTGAGGGATGGCACAAGGAATAAGGCAGAAAGGTAGGTGGGATTCCTTCGCTGGTCAAGGACTGACTTGACTGTTCCCATGGCAACAGAGCTCAGTGCTCTCCTTAGGCAGCTGCTGATTACACTTTGAATTTTATTTGCATTCATGATTAAGGAGGAGTATAAAAGGACTGAGGTAAAGAATTAAAAAAGCAATAAGAGGATAAAAGAACCTTCAATAAGTGTTCCTTAGAAGCTTTAATTAAAAAAGTAGAAGGAAGAGGAGGGCAATAGAGAGATGGAAAATGATGGCAAAATTTTAGATTTTTTTTTTTAAATAGGTGATTTACTGTTTCAAGAAGTATTGGAAGGATTATTAGCCTCTCTGTGAAGGTCTTATATTTCATAACTTTATAACATGGAAAAAATAGATTTTTTTATTCCAGGGAAGGATACTGTTCTTCAGTATAAAGAATTAGATCTAAGATCGTATTTAAGTGAAAGATTTACATTATGTTAAGACCTAAGGAGTCACCATTCCTGGCAGCGTTCAAGAAACAACTGAACGTGGCACTGAGTGCCATGGTCTGCTTGACAAGGTGTGGTGATCAGTCACAGCCTGGGCCTGATGGTCTTGGAGGTCTTTCCCAGCCTAAATGATTCTGTGCTCTTGGTCTTTTAAGACCTGACTTGACATTTCATAAGGCCACTGTGATCATGCCTGTCATCCTGTGATTTATTGTGCATCATGCTGTTTTTATCAACCATCACAAACTTCTATATAACACATACATGTCAAGCGTATACTGCATTTATTACACCCCTGTGAAGAGGGAAAGGCCACTGCTGCAATTCAGAAGCAATCGTAGTTTATGAAAGTCTCCTCTTCCACCCTGAATAACCATGCAACTTAGTCAAATTTCTAATGCCACTGAAACAGAATACAGAATTTGGCATCTCAGATACACTTCGGAATAGGTAACCATGATTTTTTTACATTCCTTCTAATAAAATAAGACTTTACAAATAGAGCCTGACAGTAATCAAACAAAAAAAAAAGGGAGATTGTTGATAGGAATAGGATTTATAAGAGAAGGAGAGAGCCACTGCCTTCAGTAGAAGTAAGTTTTCTCTATGGATCTTCATCTTCTTCTAAGTGCTGCATTTTTCGTGAAAATTGATATGTTTCTGTATCATTAATTACACCAACTTAAATGATTGCAAAACATCGCAGCATGGAATAATACAGCTAGTTAATATATTTGTTACTGCTGAAATGCTACAGGGTTTGTCATATCTAAAACCAGAACATTACTCTAAACAGCTGCTTCGTCCGATTTTTATCTGCTTTTTCTATTGAGTCCATCTCCAGCCAGAAATCCTTTCCAGACTGCAGCCACTTTCATAGCTACATAGGCCATGGATCAAACTGAAGTGACACCAGCAAGGTGGGACAGTTGTCTTTCTGAATTAAACACCTGCAGAGAAATAGTTGACTCTGCAGAGAGGGAGCTGTGAGTATCCACACTGAAGAAGGGAAACCTGGGACTTTGTACCTGTACTTTGCCCCAAGTTGAGAGACACTTGACTATGGATACTGCTTACAGTCTTTTCTGTATTTCTAACCTGCTCTGTATTTGGTAGACACTATCTGTTCAAAGAGCTGGTTATAGATATATTCATGGGGGTGAAGTTGTGGCTGTTTGATGAAGTGATCATGGTTAACAGGTATTTGTAAGGTCTGGTTCATGGAGCCCCAGGAGCAGTTCCAGCAGAGGGCAACAAAGATGATGAGGGGACTGGAGCATCTCTCTTATGAGGAAAGGCTGAGGGAGCTGAGCCTGTTCAGCCTTGAGAAGAGATGACTGAGAGGGGGCCTCATCAATGTGTACAAGCATGCAAAGGCAGAGTGTCGAGAGGATGGTTCAATTCTGGAAACACTTCCTGTTAAAAAGTGTTTATGGATTGAATCAGTCTGTCTTCAAAAACTATCCAAGCCTTTAAGCTAAGATAACTGGATTTGTTGTAGACATACCACCTATTGAATGTCTCTTTCCCTCCTCCAGTAGTATTTGGGCTTTTTATTCTGGAAGATTTCATGTTGTTTTTTTTTAATTGAAACACTTGTCTGTCTGTTATGTCAAAAGATGATTTAAACTTTAAAAGGGTACTCAGCAGGAAATACTGAAGAAAATAGGTATTGAGAAAATGAGTGAGAAAAAAAGTAGAGTATCATTTTTCTCTGCTGAAACTCATTACTGGTGGTGAAGAGATCTGTGGTGAGCTGAGCATTTCTAGTAGAAAATGTGAGAATTCTGTTTAAGTGAGATTCTTTTTTACAATACACAAGATGAACATGGATGTTTACTGCTACTGAGCTATGGTAAATAGTGACTGAGCAGTGGAACAGATTGCCCAGAGAGGCTGTGGATTCTCCCTCCCTGGACATATTCAAGAACCGTCTGGATGCAATCCTGTGCCATGTGCTCTGTGCAGGATGACCCTGCTTGAGCAGGGAGTTTGGACCAGATGACACACTGTGATCCCTTCCAGCCTGACCCATTTTGTGATTCTGTGTCTGCCAGTTAAGCTAAAAAAACCCCACATATTGCCTTAAAAATAAGGCATTTCAATAAATGTTTCCCATTCCCGGATAAGGAATCTCTTAGTGTACTAATTTCTGGAGCGAACATAGAGGTTTTCTGTGCTTTAAATGAATTGAAATTGATGTGGTCTGAGTTATTGGAGATGTACAGTTGCACACATGAATATGATAAAAATAACCAAATAGAACACATAAATTCTTGAGTAATGCATGTTGTAATTGTAATGCCTGGCTCTAGCACTTACAAAATGATTGTAATATACATGAACGGAAGGACATATTTTTAAATTTGTGGCCAAAATGGACTATAGTCAAATTTGAGCTAGCTAAAGCATTTGGAAAATGTTCAGGTAGTTGGCAAGCCATAATCTGGCTGTTAATAAATGCAGGATACACTGCCATCTTCTTCTGAGCATGGGGATGATTCCTTCTGCACTTTGATTTTCGTGAGGTTTTTGGATAATATATGTGTTTACTTGGTTATATTCCTCTCGACTCCCCTCTCCCGCCCCCAAAATCTGTTTTTAAAAGAAAAAATATTTGTCTATCATTCTGACAAGGAATCTATTACATTTTGTCACATCTTGGTGTGTGTGGTGTGCTGTTTGAGAATTGCATTTTGATGAGAGTTAGTATGTCTTGGCTTGGCAACATTTTTCTTTAATTTTGTTCCTTATAGCCTAGATGCTATGAGAATATATAGATGAGAATATATAGTCTAGATGTCCCTACTCCTAGCAAATCACTTGTTCTGAGAAGTGAACATTTCTCATGTGCTGTAAGAATGGGATATTTTGACAAATCATTGCATATGATGAACAAGGTTCTCTCTGATATCTGCAAGTCATTGGCAAGCCCCAGTCCTGGAGGTCTCCAGTTCCAACAGTCCCCCCTACCCCAAGCTGGCAAATGTGATGTAGTAGGAAACTAATGCCTCTACCAGAGCAGCTTGCACTTCTAATGGATTGATTGCCCTGCACTGAGGCCAACAGCCATTCTCACAAGTTGCTCTTTTTGTGGGCTTTGTCCAGCTGATTCAATAGAGCATTTGTAACTAATAAGCATTTACATGAATTTTGTCCTCAGTTTGTTTTTTCCCCCTCTGTCTTTTAAGCTAAAAATCGATGCAGCTTTCTGATTTTTTTTTTTTTTTTTTTAAGAGATGCAATATTTGCTTTCTCTATGGTAGGGCTGCCATAGTGCTTGTGGTCACACATCAGTCACTTTCCTACAGAGAAGATTTTGCTCCTGAAGTCAGATTTGGCACATCAAGGCCAGCCACCTCATAGCCAGTGAGTGAGCAAGAGCAGTCACTGCCTCTGCTCTGCAGGGGGATGTTATCCAGAGAGATTGCCTTGGCACGTCACTTCTCTGTGGTACCAAAAATAATTTATAACTAGAAGACCAATTTCTCTATTCACTCCTGGCTAAAACAACACAGTGTCTTGTGTATGTGTTTTGGGTTTGGGGTTGTTTTTCTGACAGCTTCTTAGCACTTTCCAGCTGATGATTCGCACAGTTCCCCTATTCCAGGCTATTTAGTCAACGTGATGGCTCTCGGGTAGCTGCTGATGTGGGCTGTCATCATGAGCTGACATTTCCTTAGTGGAGGTAACAGGAAGCCTGCTTCTGCAAAGGCCATGAAATTTGGGGCCCCCTGCTTGCTTTCCTTATAAATCTGAGAATATTGATTCCTCTAAAGCCTCTCAACAAATGCCAAAGGGAGTGGAAAAAAAAAAATAAACATTTTCTGCCCTGCTCCACTTTTTTTCTTATCTCTGTTTCTCTCAACCTGCTGGAGTTATTTACATGTGAGGGTTTTTAAGAAGCATTCCCTTTATAAGTTCTTGATAGAGATGTTATGAAGCAATAAGTTTGGCAGTACCTCACAATAATTTAAGGAATCATTGTTAAAAAAAAAAAAATCAAGATGGATTTTCTGATTCTTTTTGTAAGGATTTTTTAGTAAATGCATTTAGACTAGGGACAACCTAGTGCTGAAACCACTTAGAAGCATAAATATTCCTTGTGCCAGGGTTTGTTTTGGAAACAGGAAAAAGGTGCTGTTCTGAGGTTCGATGTCTAGGCTTGCTTTTGATGAAAGAAGGATGACAAAGAAGTAAGGCAACAAAAAGGTTTTAATTAAATGTGACATTTTAAGGATGATCTGAAGGGTTAGGTCTTATTCAATGACTCAGCAACCTGAAATGGCCTGTGTGCAGTAAGTAAGGGGGAAAGCAACCTGGATGTTATTATCCCTTACTTCCCGAGGGATAACCAGGAGTGATGATGCCTCTCGGTTAGGATTAGAAGGAGTTTTACCCCCAGCAATCTAATATGATTCTCCTGATGTTACACAGTGCTTTACTTAACCTCAAAGTACTGAGACATATATCCTAATTGATACAGAACAGTACTATCAGGTAGGTTTGCTACTTCTCTTATCTTTCTAGTTAGTGTAATTGGATAAGGCAGCTTTCCCTCAGGAATTTTTTTTTTGCCTTTTCCCAAGGAAAAAGAGGGCAAATGAATACATATTGGATTTTTTTTTAACAATTCCATAACAGCGTGGAGTTCCATTTGCACATACTAGTGTTGAATTTATCCACTTTTATCCAGTTTATCCACTTAGAAGAAATTAACTATTGCTAATGGAAATCACACTGGTTTTACAATATATGTAAAAATGGAGCTATTGTGGATGCTCCAGCAGAGCTTATTTAAAAATAATTATTCAGGCCCATAATGAATTATTTTTGCCCCAAAGTAGCCCGGCAGGCTAACATGTTGAAGGGATGTAAAATATTAGGTTTTCTGTTTATATTTTCAGGATTTTTTTTTCATTTCCCCTTATCTCAGATGAGTGCCATGAATCTTATTTCTAACTTATTGCAGGATGACCCTGGCTCAGTCTTTCATTATTGCAGCATTTTCAGTCTACAAAAATAAATACTTACTGATCCTTTTAGCTTTTTTCTTTTTCCCCCTGCACTCTTTGAGTAAATATAGACAATATTTGAAGGCTTTTTGTGTTTTTAATGTTTTTGACAGCAGATTTTTTAGATGTATTGGTGTTGTTCAGATGCAAAGCAATAGAGATTACTAAAACCTCAAAAATGCAGGTGAGGTAAATTGTCTCCCTTGCAACTCTAAGTTCAATATCTGTTATCACTGTCTCATGAATAAAGCTGTGTGTGCTCATTTGTGGTCCCTGCTCAAAAGCATGTCTGTCTCATAAAATACAAAAGCCAAGAAATTTCAGTTCAGCAAAGAATAAAAGCATAGTAGATTTAGAGTAAGTATTAAATGGATTCCTGTAACTACCTAAAATAAGGCTTTTCATATATCTCTTTATTTTTTTAATCAGTACGTCATGAAGTGTCCCTAGTTTCTGTAAGAGGCTATTTGGTGTCAGAAAAAAAGCTTTGAAAGGCTTTATTTTGAGACATAATCCTTAAAGTATTGGGGAGTTGTTGGTGGTGTAGGGTTTTTTTGTTTGGTTATTTAAGTTGTTGTTGTGATTTTTTGGGTTGGGGCATTGTTTAGGGTTTTTTTTCTTATGTTTAGACATTTTACTGTCTTGTTTGCATTTCCTGTTCACCTGGCAGGTTTTTAATTGAGTTGAATTTTGGGGGTTTTGTTTGGCTGGTTGATTTTGATTTGTATAACACAAAGTGAGCTCTCTTAGGCAACTCCTCATCAGTGTACTCTTTCTGGCAATCTAGAAAATGGTCAAATCTTGTTGTGTACTTGTTTTGATTTTATGTTGTTGCCTACACTAAACTAAATAAATTAAATAATACACATTTGTCTTTCAAAATCTATGTGAAGTATCACCACAGAAATCTCTATATTGCTGGATTTGAAGATTGTCCATCAGCTGGGGTTTGAGCAGAGATTTCAGAGAGACACCATTGTGCTTCCTTTCCTTTTAGATGCTCACTGGTTATGTGTTCCATAGATGTTCTCAGCAGTCTACTAAAGACTGCCTGGATAATGTGGAATCTCATGCCTGTGTGTAATTAGACTTTCATGGCTTGCTGAAAAGAGGATATTAAAAGAATAAAATAAGAAAAAAAAATTATTCCAGTAGATAAGAGGTATCTGCTGTATCCAAAGCAAAATGGTTTGTCTGAAGTTTTTGTGAGAAGCAGCAAGAGAGGTGAGAGTCCAGGTATGCAGAATTTCTATGGGAGGATATTTTCTTCTTTTACATGATAGCTGAGTGATTTGTGCATTCAGTCAGGATATAGGAGGCACAAATTCTTTTCTGCCTCAGAGGATTTCAACTTATATCTCTCGTAATCATAAGGACAAAGCGTCTGATGGGAGAAGAGCAGGCTGCTGGACCCCTGGGTTACAGCCCACATTCCATTGCTTGTATGAACAGCCTATGCAAAGTGAAACGGTCAGAGAGGCAGACTGGGGCTTCAGTACCCAGAATAATCCTCTCTGAGTAGTAACAGAATCCCTGGGCCTGGCTCACATAAGATGGTGTTGTTAAGCAAAGAAGAACACTCAGTTTAAATCCTCCACCTCCTGAATGATGGCTTTAATTGCTATGTGTTGATTATGTGTGCAGGGATTTCAAGAGGTAAGTATCTCCAAATAAACAGTGCCACAACAATTGTTTTAATAATTAAGGAAAAAATTTTCCCAGTACTGCAGGCCCTCCTCAAGCATCTGCTTTTGTTGCAAGGGCTTATCACATAAAGGCACAGCACTTTACCCATTTGTTCTACCACTGTGATAAAGAGAAAAGTTTGTGGGTCCAGATAGAGGTGAAATAATTTAATTCAGGAATTTAAAGGCATCAGCAGCCCCCTGGATGAAAAGCTGGTGACCTTTGCTTGCAGAGACAACTACTGGTAAGAGTTATGTAGAAGTCCTGCCTTAAGTCTTTTAAAATACTGTGTAACACAATAGATAAAATCCTGCAGCAGCCTGTCTATTCTTAGGGTTTTACCTATCCTGCCTGGAATAAGTCCAGTGGTACTGAGGGACTTCCCAAAAAGACGAAATCAAGGCTTTAGTTTAAATTCCACATTCTGATATATAGCCTTAAACATATCTGTATTGATTGACAAGAATTGGTTAAATTAATAATACAATAGTTATAAACTCTAAGCCCTTCCTTTAATATTATATTACAGAGAAAACCATGGAATACTAAGTGAACATCTGACCACAGTGCCTGCATTGGACTGGTTGGATTTTTGCTCCCTGTAACTAAGACTGCTATGGGTATATGCTAGGTTAGTTCAATTTGTAAGAGCTAGCCTTTATTTTGTTTAAATTGCAATAATTTATAATATATCTCACAGGGACTCATTTCTGTCATACCTTCTTGGAAAACCAAGTGGAACTGTATTTTGAAGCAGAATGGAGAAAACAATAAAATCCAGAAAGCTGGAGTGCCCCTTGGCTGGTATTTAAAATGAATGTGTAAAGAAACATGGTCTTCTGTTCCTAGTGGCAAAGTCAAGCAAGAAGTGATCTTTGCCAGCCAGATCTTCACAGCTGTCTGCTTCCTCAGGGCCATGCTGTCTGTCTTTATGTGAAATTTTCCCTGGTCTAGTTTGCCCAGGCTTACCTAATATCATAGGGACATACTGTTTGAAAATCCCCTCACTTGAAATAGTCAGGTTTCTGATTTGTAGAATTGCTAATCCTCTTTACTTCAGCTGAGGGAAAGTGATTGTAGCCTATATTTTTAAAACAGTAGCCCTGCTAATTCTATCATTCTTCCTGTGATCAGCGTTCTATAAAATGTATTGTTTTGTCTAATCTATTTTTCATGACAACAGCACTGGTAACAATTCCCTTTCCAGGGGTATCTATTAAAAATGAAACAATGGCATCAGTCCACCAAAACAGCATTATGTGCTATAGTCTTCCTATGTGACAGGAGAAGACTGCAAAAAGCAGTAGTTCCTAAGTCTGCAGCAGGATATGCAAGTGTGAATCCACGAGCATGTGCCAGCTCCAATTAACAGCAAAAAGACAGTAACCCAAGGCAGTGGGCAGTTTGCATATTCTGCAGCCAGAGGAGTTTCTATTTCTGTTATACTCCCAGGTATAGAAAAAAAAATTTGCATGTGAGGAAAGTTGTCCTTTAGCTGATAGAAACGTGTGAAACAGCAGCATTTTGGTGTATGTGTGATTACAAAGCAGTGGCATGTGTAAGATTGGGCATTGTTCCTCAGAACTCACTGTGGTCTGCAAAGCACCTTTGTTGTGGTTTTTGAGAAACAGCTGGGTTAGGTTCTAGAAAAGGTGACAGGCGAGGATGGCTTGAAGTCTGCAGCCCCCTGGAATTTCCTCCGACCTCAAAGAGCTTTTATGATACATTTCATTGTTATTCTCCAATGGAATTTGCAAATCTGTCTTTTGATGGTACGCTTGGAGACCTTCCCAGGAATGTGTACATGGAAATCAAAAGGAAGTGATCTTCAGGCTCTTCTATGGAAGTTACTTTACTTGAAATCACAGCATAGGCAGGGGAATATGGATGTAGGTAATTGTCTTCATGGGAAACATCAAGAGTGAAGTAACCGCATGAGTTCCATGGTGGCTGAAGCTTTGTTCCACTGGAGGGGGAGGCCCATCGGTAGGAGGCTGAAGCATGTCATATAGATCTATTCAAGGCTCTATACATGCCTCTCCTTTGAGGAAGAAGGAATTCTTGGGGAAGCGAGACCTTTCAAGGAGTTGTGATAAGACAGGTTGATGATGCCAGTCCTGGGAGGACTGTCATCATTATCAATACTCAAGGCATTTAAAGGAATTGTAATCACAATTTTAGCTTGCCACCAAAACTTCAGATCCTTGGATGCTTTATGTGCCAATTGGAAAAAAGCAGTGGAAAAAATACGAGCTGATAGGGAAAAGTGTTTCTCACTGGAAGAGACTTCTGAAAATATCGCTTTAAAGAGGAGTTTTTACTGCATTTCCAGGGCTGTTCTTATTTTTTGAATACCTAAAGTTTGCGAATAGGGCTGGGTTGTGTCTTTGTTTTCATTTTGTTTGTTAGTTGTGAGTTCGTTGGTTTTTTTCATATTCTAAATACTCCACTAGTTCCTGGTGTTTGCAAACCTTAGAGATGCATGAAGATACAAGGTTTACTCTTTGCCATTCTTTATTTGACATCCCTGGATTTTAACATTGATTAGTTCATCTAGAAATTACAGTGATAGTGAGAATAAGAGGATTTTCTTTTTCCCCTTCCTACTCTGTCTAACCTTTTGTGGCTTACTTTGGTAAATATGGTAATTTGACAATCCTCATACGTGTGCAAAACACCTTATTCCATTATATTTGACATTGCTTATCTGCCTTCATACAAATTAACGAGGAATGAAAGCTGCATTAATTCAAATGTTAACTTACGGCTAAAAAAGGCTTTAATTTTCTATTGTGGGGATAAAGTCACTGGATCTTTGGTCATCCCTTGCATTAATACTAAATATTTGCCTGTGTTACTTGAAGTTTTACAAAGCACTGACCTTAGAGATTTTTTTTTGGTTGGATGTCTTAAAGACTTAGAAGTGCAGGCAACTTTCATAAATGATAGAGACTACGTTCTTCAAGTTGAAGCATGTATTTTTCTCTTGGTTTTGCATTTGGCCTGTGCATCTTGTCACAGAACATTGCTGTGCACGAGAAGTTGGAGACAGTCATGTCATATTTTCTGTGTATACATACATATTTGTGTGCATGAGTGCTGCTGACAGACCAAATAAGAAAATGCATGCATCCAATTGCTAAAAAATAAAAAAAATCTCCAGTGTATTCACTACATTGCAATTAAAAAATAAGCTGTTATCAAAAGCAGCAAGGGGGCGGGGTGAGAATGAAAGAAAAATAATGGCTAACTAACAGGACCTTAGAGAAGAGCAGTCTGAAATTCCCCTTCTCATAAAGGAAGATAATAGATTGTATAAAACTTGAGGAATGGAAAAATGTGCTCTCTTGTCACTAATTCATAAGTGAAAATCAGGCATAAATCTTGGAAAAGTCAGAAAACTTCATACCTTTCAAAACTGGTGAAATGATATCAGGGCTATTTGCTAAGCTTAAGCTTCCCATTTTATCCTAGTTCTGCAGAAACAGGCTTGCAGACAATGGAATAATGTATTAGAATTATGCAGACTCATGTGTTAAAATGAATTTTGAAATTATTTACTCTTGACAGCCAGTCATCTGTAATTAAATTTCTGAACGCTGACCTTTATTTTTTCCTGTAACACACACTAATGAGAGGCAGTGGGAAAGGTAGGCAGAGTTTCTGCTTTGATCACACCAGACCAATGGCACACAGACCATGCAGGCATTGCTCCAACCTCCTTGGTAGTGCTTATGTGACTTAAGAAAATCCTGCTTTACTCAGTCTTAAGGAAGCCTTTCTAAGGAAACTTCAGCATTTTATTTATTGCGCACACAGGATTCAAACAGCAAAGGGGCATTTGGAGTGCCACTTCCATGTGTAGGGACCAGCGTTGTAGCAGGCAGAATAACAGGTTTTTGTTACTCCAGTTCTTCAAATGTGCTGCCTAGTCTGTTATGCCCTTCAGATCTTGTGGTAAAATGGAAATAATCATCCTTCCTTTTTTTTCATAAAGTATTGGACAAGCTTGAATAGGAAGAATACTTTTTCTGTCAGTTCTTTGTTTTTACCTCTGCTTTCCTAAAAGTGATACCTGTAGTAATGCAGATCAGAAGGTGTTATGTGGTACTCTTGTTTATTACCAGTTTCAGGGCACCCCTGCAAGCTAAGTGCATGGGAAAAGCAAGTCAAAGGGAATGACACTATTTGCAATCCACAACTAGGAGCTCTTGATATACACAGTAATCCTGGTTCCCCTCTCTTTCACATCCAGAAGCGACAGACCGACTCTGATACTACTTGAGAGGTGATACCAATGCAAAATGAGTAAAGAAGACAGAATCCTGTAGTGCAGTCAATTCTCTTGTTTTGAGGAGTTATTGTGGCAGCATGAAAGAGCTGGAGAAAAAAAATTCATGTCAGTAAATACATGAAGTGTTGCACCACAGGAGCGAAGTCTTCAGTGAAGGAACAGACTTGCTGGTATCTGAAGTAACTCAGTGAGCACTGGTGCTTAGATCCAATAGAAATTAAAAGATTTTAAGAGATCTAGGAAGAAAATTTTCATTTCCATTTCAGTTAAAAGCAAGTGAGCAGACTCAGCTATTCTGCTGCTTCACCCCACATGGTGTTCCTGCATGTGGCACTGCTGTCTGGTGCTGTATAGCCATGCAAAACTACTTCTGCTCCAGCTTTGGAAGCTGAGACCACTTTTTTTCATTCCCTACATGGTTTTGTGTTTTTCAGGGAGACATGGAATTTTAAAATGCTACTTTAAAGGCAAAGAAAAGCTTTGCCTCTGATTCTAAATACGATTTGTGTCAATTGATTTCTAATAGTTCATTGGGCATGTTTTTGTTGGACACGTCTCTGCAATGTCAGAGGTGGATTTTAAATTTCCTTTCAATCCTGTTTTACCATAGTGTGCATGGTTTAGAACAACTGCTGCTTCCAATTAAGGTTAAGTGCTTAGTGTTACTCAAATGCTCCTTGTTGAAAATGTATATTTTCCATTCCAGAGTTATGCAAATTTCTTTTTTTGTGACATTGGAAAAAGTCAAGGGAAGAGAAAAGCTGCATTACCTTCTTTTCCTGGCATCTCTTGCAGCCATTACAGTCAAAGCAATCTCAGTAAAAGGTTGCAACTGGCACTAAAGGAACACTGCATCATTATTATTCCTGGAGTAAGAAAGCAAAAATAGACTCTCAGACTTAGGCACATTTTGTCTTCTCTCTCCTTCTCTTCACATGCTGAAGCTGCTGCCAAGCCCAGCTGCTGCTTTGTCTGTAACATGCACCAAGTTGATTTTTCCCCAGTGCCCTTTTAGCTGACACGTTTGTCAATGCATTGACTATTTGCACTTCAGCAGATACAGTGCAGTAGCACTGTCACTGTCCTCCTTGCTGTATCTTCTGCTTTCTTCCATTACTCCCACATTGCAGCAACCTGCATCCTCCTCCTCCCTGATATCTAAATGGATTTATTACTTCCCGACTGCAAATCTCACTGTCTCATCACTTACGTTTAACATCCTTCTCTATTCCCTCAAAGCTGTGATTACATCCCTCCTTTTATTCCGTTATTGTTGTTGCTTGCAAAATGCTGTGTTCCCTTTTTTGCTCTCCCCATGCCTTTCATTAGTACTGCTTTAACATTTCTGAATTCTTATCTTCACTATGTCAGCATTGCACCCTCAGCTCTTTGTTGATGTGTTGTTCTGGGTTTCAAGGTCTTACGTAGTTGTTAGTGGATCTGTGGCTTATCTGGGGTTGTTAGAACCAATCACACTGTACCTCAGACATGAAACCATGTGGAGAATGTTTGTAAGTAATATGAGCTGAGATGCTGGAGTCCTCTGATATGAGTACATGTATTTTTCCAAAACTCATGATCATGAGCCCAGGAGTTGAACTTTCCATGCATGGTTCCCCCCTGTTCCCCCTGACCACAATACCTTACCATTTCTCTTCTGTTGAGCACTGTGTCTTTAGTTTTCTTTGTGAAATGTTTACTCCTTTATCCAATACTTCTGCTTATAATGCATTCTCCATGTCTGCTGGTATTTTATGTTATCCATCAATAGTTTGTGTCTCACCTACAGCTCTGCTTTCCTTTACCTTCATTCTCCATTATCTACATGCTTGTGTCTCAATATTTTCTCATAATCAACAGTGGTCTTGCTTTGGGGTCACTGAGGATCTGGAAGTCTTTGTCACTTAATCCTGTTGTTGTAGGCTGCCTTGCCTTCCTTCAAAATCTTTTGCTTTCATAAAGCATTGTTATATTGGGCTCAGAACATAAAACACTTTCAATGGCACACTAATGCACAAAACAAACAATGAAAAGCTGCAACAAAGAACTTTATTTTCAGCCTTTGTACATGTTTGAGCTTGGCATGGAAAACAATTTTCTAGCCTTGCTTTTTGACCTTGGGCAAGAAACTCTTCTTGGCACATCTGTGGTTTTTTATTCTGTGAAACAGAGATGAAGATGCTGAGCATCTTTGCAAAGCACTTTCAGAGCTGCAAATAAAAAAAAAGTTAAAGGTAGTTGATTTTTTTTATTCTTATCTTAGTTGTTATTCTGTGTGTCAGTCAGTGAAACAAGCACAATGTCTATTCTTAGCAAATAATAATGGTGATAGTTGTTTTGACTCATTTGAGGTTTTCTTGAGTGGCTAAGTTGCTAATGGAACTGATGTTCTGAACTCCTACAGATTTCTCAGTTTTTTCACAGCCATGTATTTTCTGCAACTGATGTACCACCTCCCTTGCTTTCTGCTTACTCTCGTACAAAGTTCTTTATTTGATATAGAGTTGGTTTCCCTTTTTTGTGGCAAATGCAAGATCTAGCCTTGGTATTGTTTGCTCTTAAGTTGCTCTGTTTGATTCACTCTACTGGAAGAATTGGCTTTTTTTTTTCTTTTTTCCCCCCATTTGCTTAGGGTTTGATTTTGGTTTTGTTTTGGTTTACTTTTGGGGTTTTTTTGTTTGGTTGTTTTTTTTTGTTTGTGTGTTTCATTTTATTTTTATTTTTTGGGGAGTGGTTTTTTAAGAAATCAATATGTGCCTTTTTTTGGCTTATGAAATTACTCTGTCTACAATGCCACATTAAAAGACTGAAAAAGTTGCTTAGCTGTCCCCATAGCAGAACATTCCCTGAATATTTGTTGTTTGCACTGTAGGAAAGAAAGCTCTCCCAGATTACTGTTCATAGATTTCTTTTTGTTTGGGGGATGGTGTCATTTTGAACAGTGTTGTTCAGTAATATCTGTGCTTGGAAGGATGCCAAGCTCATCCAGGGCAGCACAGGCAGCTCTTCCCATTGTAAGGCTTCCAATTAAACTAATGCTACCAGCTGTGTGTTCTTTTGTCTGCCCTGGACCAGGCTGTGGTATTGTGCTTCCCACTGTATGTCTCCAGCAGAGCCTGTTGTCTCCATATTAATAGTCTGGGCAAGAGAAGGGAGGCTATGAAACATGAGCATTCAGGAAAGAGAGGAGATGTAAAGGAACTTCTGGCAATGTGAGTTATGCTCAGAAACAGGCCTTCTAACCTTGAAAAAATGGATGGGGGGAACACAAGTGTAGTCTCTTTTATTTAGACCACACAAAAGTGTTTTACAAAGGTGTCAGAATATCATAATCACCAAAGTATAAGGGAAATCAGAGTACTAATCCCAAATTAGTTATGCAACAAAGTGATGGCAGACTTGGCCCCAGGATATGAGTCTTCAGATTCTCAGTCCAGTATCAAGTCCTCTAGATCTTTTTTCTGGGCATTGGAGACAATGGGGAGAAGTAGGTGGGGAAAAAAATCAGAAGAGATGGAGGAGGTGACATGAAGAGGAAAAGCAAGTTGTTTTGCCTGGCTGCAGCGGATTCTAAGGGGAGAGGGAGGACAGGCAATGGGAGGACAAAAACCAACACTCTGTGATGCTCATGGTAAGAAAAATAAGATAGAAAAGAATGTTAGAATCGAGATAGAAAGGATGGAAGGGAAAATTGCGAGACAGTCTGATTTATAGGCGGCAAGGAAAGTATAATTTTTGTCAAATGTCATAAAGTTCAGTGTTTTATCCTCTTAACAAGAAAATTACCCTGGCTTATTTTGAGCAGCTTCATAAAACAAGAAATGCTGATGCTCAAGGTTTTAACAGGTTTTGTTGTTGATGGCTTTTTTTCCCCAGCCCTTCTACTCAGGCTTCCAGAGCACATAGATTTAGAGTAAATCCCTGCGATTTTATCAGGATGTTATCTTTTGATAAAATTATATTTAATTTTATATCAAGCTGCTTTAAGACTCAGCCTTTTTGTTTCCATATAATTGCTGCTATGCAGCAATTGTCTGCTCTGCGGCAGGCAAGCTAGATATTAAAAGGATATCTGTATGTGCTGCTTAATAACTCCTCAAACAGCGCTGGCTAAGGAAATAAAAGATTCGGAAACAGTGCAAGGGTGAAGGAACAGAGTAAGGGATGGAGAAAGTTGTCATGGAGTACTGAGGTAATATGTCCTTCATCATAAATTGGGTAATCAAATGGAATCTACCAATGATTGCACTTGAAATTAAAAGTTTTCATTTTGCTGAATGGATGGAGGGAAATTGCTCATGCAACACTTCGAGCAAGGATGCTGGCAGTAGATGTGATTTGGCTTATGCCAGTAGGAGTTCAGCACAAATAGAAGAGAATATTTTGGAGTCATTCTTGGAATCTGTGCCTGGGTTTCCTTGCATTTCTTATTTTCCAATAGGCTACATTACCTTTTTAGACAGACATTCCTGTTGGGATACCAGGATTTTAGAGGTCAATTTTGTGATGTGTATCTAGCCTTTTCTCCAGTGAATGTCACTGCCTAGCTTTAACTGATTTTAACTTCCTTCTTTCCTTGCCCCTCTTCACCCCTTAGGGCACATATCAAACCCTTCTTACAACAGTACTGCCTGGCATAGCCTCCTCTTTCCTGATCTATGAACACTACAGCCTCTTTTAACATCTCAACCACAGGCACCATTTTGGGGAGTACACTCATGTTTGCATCCTAACAGACATGGTAGCTAAAGCCACTCTTCAGCTAAAGACTTGTGGCTGTGTAACTCCTTTGAAATTATTTGGGTGCTTCTAATGTTTTTTTTTTTTTTTTTAAATTTAGGCTTCTTGAAAAACTGGGAACCATCATTTTTCTGAGGCAAAGCTTGGGCACAATTGTTGAGTGTTAGGTAAATTGAGATTTGAAAAAGATAAGTTTTACTGCTGTTTCTCTGCCTGATGTGCTAGCCTGGCAAGGCATGTATCCTCTTTGTGCCTCTGTAGAATGAACCAGACGAGCTACAGATTGGCATGCAGGAAAAAGTAAATAAATCAGGACATTTGTCCAAAAAGAGAAGCTGTGGAGCCTTCTTTATGTTTGGTAGCTTCTGTAAGTTTTGCAATCTTCTTTCAACTGAATCCTGCAAGCAACAGCATCAAAATACCTTTCATGTATAAATCTTTATTTCCTCCAAACTTGGGAGACTTTTAGTTTATTTATTTTTAAGGCTCAGATTAATTATTGCATTTTAATGTGATGGATTTAACGCTACCATAATTGGCAAAGCTTGTATACAAGAAGATATCTGACCCAGAAAAGACTCTCAAATGCTTTTCAATATTAGAAATTCCAAAAGTGGTTGTGGTATTTTGTGCAATGGAGATGCAAATGCACTTTCTGGTAATAGTTTTTAGATATCAGAAGTTTGGATTATTTTTCCCAAATAAAGAAATCCCAAGGCTTAGAAAGAACAACTGCTTAAGGCTCAAACACAAGTTTGTTTTACAGTCAGGACAAACTAAAATCCCTTAAAGGTTAATTACAATTGAATTTAAAACACTGTTAGCAGTCCAAGTTCTGTATAACGCCGTGGCGGGAGGGAAATTTTTACAAATATTTACAGAGAAGATGTAAATGAAGTGGAATTCTATAACCTTATCAAAAAAAAGGAGCAGGATATACTCTGTTATCTGCATTGCAGAGGAGAATATTCTTTTAAATCCACTCAATAATTTCCCCTCCCCCCATCTTATCCTTATGTCCTTCTGAAGAGTTTTCACGATATATTAAAAATGTGCTGTCACTCTTCTCGAAATAATTCAGCTCTATGTCTGAGATGAACCATTGTGTTATGAAGGAAAAATAATTTGCAAGAGCAGAATTACCATCCAAAAGTGACTAAAAAGATTTATTGGAAATTTGAGGCCAATCTCACTTGATCATGGATATCATAATCACATTTCATTCTACTTCTTGAATCTGAGATTATGAACACCAAACAGAAAGACCTGTAGTTTATCTGTTTAAACTTCTTGTCAGTTTTCATGGCTGTTTTCATGTGAATACATTATCTTTCTGCAATGAATTCTTGAGTGGTTTTGGGAGTGTTTAAAGGTGACAAAACCAAAAAAAATTGCACTTTGGGAGGGAGCAGAACATCACAGTGAAAGAAATGCAGATTTTAACCTTATTCCTTACCTTTTGCAACAGAAAATTTGCATGCTATGCTTCCTCAGTCTTCATCAGCACCCTGATGCTCAGAAAGGATTTGAGTAGCAGCCAACAGCATATTCTCAAAATAAACAAGAAATAGTAACTTATATTTTCAAAGCTAAATAGAAAATCTCTATTTTCTAATATTCATTTGTAGGGGCTCAGGTATTTTGACCCTTGATTCAGCTGTGTATCCTGATTTCAATATGAATTAGTACATATAGGGATGATCAATTTCTGGAATGCATTAATAAATCCATTAATACTCTCTTCATTGGTAACGTATGGGAAAACCTAAAGCTCCTATGGATTAGATTTTTTTTTTTTTTCCCTGACCTCTGAACCAGTTTGTAGGTTCCTGGACATTTGGATGGAATGGGGAACAAATCTGAATATTCTTCCAGGGAACTTGTGATTCATCTGATGATGAATTGTACAGGCTCCAAAAGAGAGTAAGAAGATAAAAAATGTGTCTGTGTGTATTCACCTTCAACAGAAAGCAAAGGAAAGCAACTTTGGCCCAACTGTATGGAGTCCTCCTGGTGACAAAGTCCTTGGAGCACTTTCAAAACACTGAGCAGATGTACAGGGTGAAAAACTGTTTATAGTCTCCATCCCATACCAGGCATATCAGTCAAGAGAGGTTTTCTTCCCCACATTCAGATAAATAGCTTTGAGGCATTAATCCATGTGGATAATATGTGGAAAACATCCAGGAGCAGTGAGATTGAAATGATGTCAGCTTTGAAGAGGACATCCAGGGGAATGACATTGAGGTGTGCGAGTCAGGTCCATGGGACCAGGATCCTGGGAACAGCATTTAAATGTAATTTTTGTTCACTCAACACCATCACAATCAAACAAGGCTACAGTTCTAGAAGGAGTCTGGTAGTTTTTGGATTATAGAAGATGAAAAGGTCTGCGGAATACATGTCTGATTATTTAAGGGGGCCTTACTCACTCTGTATGCACAGCATTTAGCATTTTCAAAAACATAATTTTAAGAGTTAGTCTGACTTTGTTTAACCACCAATTTAATTGGGAGCAAAATTGGATTGCTGTTGAAGTCCCTAGAGATCATACACTACTTTTTTTTCAGTTTGGCTAATCAGTCCACAGTAGATGATGATGATGTGTTTTGATTCACTATCAGGAAGAACATGGGAGAAATAAGAAAGAAAATTCTCACTTTCATAGCAATAGTTAATTCTAAGTAGTCCCCTTTTTTCAGTGCTTCTTATTTATTCCTACATCTTTTTTTAGCTTCCTCTTATTTATAGATATTTTTTGTTGTTTTCTTTCTAAATTGCAACAACCAGTAGTTATTTAAGGACCTACCATTGTTTCCATTTTAGAGAGAGCTCATTTTAAGGACACATTTGTTACCACAGCCATTTAAAT
The DNA here is from genome assembly GCA_013396875.1 of Vireo altiloquus. Lineage (NCBI taxonomy): Eukaryota > Metazoa > Chordata > Aves > Passeriformes > Vireonidae > Vireo > Vireo altiloquus. Next base: position 54,635 of record VZRF01004013.1, on the reverse strand, counting down.
TCTGCTTTGCTGGAAGTGCTTCTACGAGCTGATAGCCTAGATGTAAATTATTTATTTCAAATTGAATTGGCTGTGGTCTTTATTTAAAAAAAAAATAGCATACTAACCACAAAATTAGGTTTTTTATTTTCTTTAGATGCCTGCCAAACTAACAAGAGATTTTACTCTAAAAGATTGCTTTTTCGTTACTGGCGATTGGCCCACCAGTGCTGAAAATTCAGAAACTTTGCATTTTGAATAAAACCCAGATAGCTGGAGAGTTAAACATAATACTGAGTGCATGCCAGAATGTGCTATGTGTGTGCTATATATATATATATATATATATATAAAAACATATATATATATAATGGAGAAGCATTTTAAATCATCTTATTCATATTCTTCATATTCTCTCTATGCACTGCTTAAAATAATGTGATCAATTTTATTCCTTTAGCTGGTGAAGATGCAGTTGTTAATAACATCTGCTACGTGGTGGTTATAAGGGTGAAATAATATCTGGACAACTGATGTTTAAATATAACTTATGTTATGAATCAATATTTTAGGAACACTATTACTCAGCTTCTGCTCCTTTCTTGCTAAATTTGCAGTGGAGCTGTGTACAGGTCCATTTGAGTCTGGCATTCCTACAGACATGACTGAGGACTTAACAGACACAGCAATATTATTGTTTCTCTAGTTGACGGCAAACTAATATTCCTTGATCTCATTGGCAGTAGACTAAATGCCAGCTTGGAAATACAACCAACCAAGAAGGTCGTAGTAAATTAAATGGCAACGGAGTTTTGAATGCCAAGACAGCATTTAAATATATATATACACACATATATGTGTATATATATGTATTAAATGTTTGTCTGTCTATATATATATATTAAAAAATATATGTGAGTGTGTGGGTTTCTTAATACAGACTGGGCAAAACAAAACTTGAGTATTTCAGGCTCAAGAAAGGAATGCAACCAGGATTTCAAATGTTTAAACTATAGCTTTTAATCAATTGATAAGATACAATTGAAAGATTTGAAACACTAGGAAAAGAATTTTAGTAGTGTTTTTGTTAGTGGGGTCAGGGAAAAAGGCTTGAGAAAACCTATAGACTTTAGTCTTGTGCTTTTTACCAATCAACTTTTCTGATGGAGACAATGAAACACCTGCTTGGTTGAGGAATAAATGAATATCGTAGATGATATTCTGGAAAATTGCATAGGCTTTATTTTATATGTGTATATACTGCAGAAATTGTATTTCTGTTCAAAGAATAATCCAGTCAGTTTTACTGAGAGGTGAACTCTCAACTCATGAACTGATTTTCTAGAAAAAGCTGCCTCTGAGATATTGTCCCTTCTCCAGGAGCTCTCTGTGTATTAAATTGTCTCTAAGTGTCCAGGGGTAAGGTCTATTTGAGCATAATTAAGTGCATATTGCCCCAATCCAGCATGCACAATTCTCATAAGCCTATCATGGAAGAAAGAGACACCCAGGCAACTTCAGTCCTGAGGCTATTGTAAAAAATGTGATGCAGCGTCAAGGGAGAAGATTTTAATCCTTTATTCAGTTTGTTTGCCAGTATTAGCATTTGGTCCTGTGGAGCTGAATGTTCCATGCTGTTTTCTTCCCCTTTGTATTTCAATAAAAATTTTCGTAAAAAGCATGTCTCCCACTTCATGGCATTACAGAGAGTGGTTTTTCAGAGTCTGAAAGTGTGCCTGGAAATTTAGACATCTTCAAGCAATTTCTGTAATGCATTTTGACTTGACTGTATTCTTAAAAGTCAGGTTTGAGAGACTGGAGGGTCACACTACGTATTTTATTTGAACAGGTGACATCAGAGTCAAAAAACATAACTTTTTGTTGAATTTAAAACAGGTTTGTGCAAAATCTAACCTAAATTTCATTTATATCAATCTTATCAGTATCTAGCAGTATATAAACAAAAAATAGTTTTTGTCTCAAGCATTAGCATTCTCACTGGGATATGCAACCTAGATATTGCAGTCCTTGCTACAGGAAAACCATATGAAGAAAGAGATTCAACATCTCCCTAAAAATTTAACTTGACAAGCCTTTTATCTTTGTTGAAAGTGATGATAAAGGACTGTAACAAGCAGCATAAAAGATGAATAGCTATTAAGATTATTTTGAAATGTTCCAAATTTGTGAGATGATGATAATTTTGCTGTCCTGTTACCAATCATATTTGATACTTTTCTGAAGAAGGATGCTTTCAATTATTGAAAAGGTGTTACCTTTAAGTCCAGAAGCTGAGCTGTGTTCAGACCATATAACAGAGGGAACAGTTTATCCTAAGCCAAAACACTTGGAAAGCTCTCTGTGGGAGCACCCTCTCTCCAATATTTATCTGTACGAAGGAATTCAGATACGTTCAGAAGGGACAAAACTTCAGCAGCAGAATCAGAAGGCCCTGGGAAAACACCCTTTTATGTTCCAGATCTGTCTCTTAAGGAGAATAATGCTCTGGCTTTAGGAGAAGGTGGTTCTCTGCACTCCTGACCTCTGGTGCTGTCCTTTGGCTTCAAAATCTAACTCCATATGGGCCTCTCCATTCCTCACACTGTAAATATTCCCATTGAGATCAATAGGTGTTTACAAAGTAAAATATTACTCAGTGTGAGTAAGAGCCATATGATATGAGACAACAGGTCTGGCACTAAAATATGTTTTTATATTTTTAGGGGAATATATTCTCACATGTGGATTTCTTGGTTTTGCCTGCACCTGTTGTGTGTGCAGAATAGTCCTGCAAAATAAGTAATTGTAGAGTTTAGTATTAGATATTCATATGTAAATACATATTAGCCTTTATCATCCCATTACTCATTTACACGTATAAATGCAGGTTAACTGATTGTGTAACTGTGCCAGTGGCAAACTGAGCGTTTCAAAATTTAGCCTTGGGCGTGTTCTAGGGAATTATTAGTCCATGTTATTTCTTCATTCAAACTCTCCAACCTGTTAGAAACACAGTATAAACACTCGACTTTGGTTCACAGGGTAACCCTTCAAAATTACAGACATAATTATTCATTTCTTTGATATTTATTGATTGCATCAACATTATTCATGATAAACACCTTTTGTATTAATAAGGATGTCACTGGTGTTGTACTTAAGGCTGTCTACTGTAGCTAATAGGATCATTAGTTAGTTCTAAGGTGGTGTATTTTGCACAGTCAACTTCACACCTTTCTTAAGGAGGTGAGGAAAGTAAATGTATAGAAACTGTTCACTGAATTTTGAAAATATTTTGCAATTTATAAGACTAGCTTTTGGGGGGGTGTTTTCTAAAGAAAAAATTTGCATTAGATATACATATACCATATATGCGTATACCTCCTAAAACCCAAAATAAGCGGTATTTTTCCTTGGACAAGTTAATGTACATAATGCTTTTCAGTTGTCTTCAAAAGTTGACAGGAAGCTTGAGCTGCTATTTCTTTGAGTTTTCCCTGTATAATGCAAAGATACTATTATTCTTGGAGCTGTTGTGCTAGGCTTTGCAGAGTACTTATCTCCTTGGGTGGTCACGTCAATTCCATAGCGAAATCAGTTCTTAGTGTTTTTGAGAGGATCCAGTGGGGGGTCTCATTTCTAAGGGAGAATTCATTTCTGGATAGGGTGGACAGGACAGTCTTCCAGCTTAGACCACAAGACACCTCGAAATGAATAGACTAGCGTCATGATTTTGATGAATTTTATGTCTGGATTACACCATATGATTAACGTACCCATATTTTCCTTGATCGGTCCTGCTGTGTTTCAGCTCCCAGCGTCTCTGTTTCGACAGCAAACAGACCCTGTGGACTGAACTGCTCTCACTCCCCGTATCGCTGTGTTCTCTTACAGCCTGCGACCTGATGAACCAAGGCATCCTGGCCCTCGTCAGCTCCATCGGCTGCACGTCTGCAGGGTCCCTGCAGTCGCTGGCCGATGCCATGCACATCCCTCACCTCTTCATCCAGCGCTCCACAGCCGGAACGCCACGGAGCGGCTGCGGGCTCACCAGGAGCAACCGCAACGATGACTACACGCTCTCCGTGCGGCCCCCCGTCTACTTAAATGATGTCATCTTGAGAGTGGTCACAGAATATGCCTGGCAGAAATTCATTATTTTTTACGATAATGACTATGGTAAGTATTTATTTAGCGGGGTGATTTTTATCAAATCCATAATCCTGTTGAAAAGTGTCACGTTAGAGCTTTATAATCTTCCAATAGATGATGTTTTTCTTGTGAACATTTATGGTTCTGGCAGCATTTCACAGCACCTCAGAGAAATCTACTTCCAAAATCCATCAACATTTATAGGTTTATTTGGTAATGTCTTTGTTAGAGTTAGCTGATAAATGAAGAACTTACGTGTTTCTCTTTTCTGCCAGTGTTTATGAAGCATAAAAGTTTTCAGCAAGCTCTTTTGTTTTTCTAAACTGTAGAAACATAAAATGGCAATTCAAGAAGCAACATGTAAGATTTGCATTCTGTGGATTTATTTATTGCATGGTGAATCTCCTCTGTTTGTTGGTATATATTTTCTGGCCAGAACCTGAGATGGTGGTGAATGTAGGTCAGAGGTTTGGCAAGATCGAGGTGCTAGTCATAAATATAAAACATGTGAAAAGAAGTTCTGGAGAGCGAAGAACTTGAGGAGGAGCACTTGGACGAGACAACGTTCCCTCTTTTTTGAGTTCATTCAGTGTTCCTGAAAGGTGCTGAATTGGTGGTTTTTGTGTGATAGAGTAAGTGTGACACAGATGGCAGTGTCACAAGACTGCACCATCCAGCTCAGTGGATCAGCCAATTTTGGTCCAGATATTTTCTACAGATGACAGGAGAACCAGAAAGATTCTTCCCGTATGGGTGCATTATCTAATGAATTTAACGATCTTTATATCTGCGGAAAATTGCTTTGCAACAAGACTTGTTTTCTTCGGATGCATCCAATATTCATAAGTAATCATGACTGGCTTGGATGAGCATTTTAAAACTTATTTTCAAAGTCAAATCTTTAAGTTATAGAAAAATGCTCACTTCAGTGATTTGCTGTGCATAATATCGAGTTCATTTAGGTCAGGTGTTATTGATTTTTGTTCCTTGCCTACATAATAAATTCTTAAATTAGAAAAGTAGAAAATGATGAATTGGAAGATTATTCTTTATAATAAAGCAGCACCTAAAAGCACGAGCCATGGGATAAAGAACACACAAACACAAAAACCCCTACAAAACAAATAAACAAAACCAAAAAAATCTACAAATCTCACAGCTAAGGGTGTTGTTCAGAAATTATGAATTTGTGTATTTAATTGCCAGATACCTATGAAGACAACTATGAAGTTTTAATTTAAGAGATATCTTTTAGCATGTATTTTTGAGTTTAAAAAGCTCAAGCAAATTTTTTAATTAATATCTTTGAAGAATTATATTCCAAAAATACTGAGTTTAAATTATTCAAGTTTCAATCTTTAATTTGACAGTACAGTGCAGCCACCATATTATTTTGTCCTTGATATCTGGGTAAGAATATAATGGTGTGACTTCTATAACACAGATGCCTGCCTACCTGCAAGGAATAAGTTTCAGACCAGTTACTCATCTCAGACGTGGCCTGTGGCAAATACTGAGTCTCTGTACCAGCCTCTCTGGCATTCTGAATTCAGTAGTCTGCATGTAATGCTATACTAACCAAGACAGATTGGTAATCTGACTCTGGTTAGTGATCACCACAAGAAACATTGGGAAAAGGTGCAAAAAGAAAAAAGTTCTGCACTTAGTATATACTGAGCAGTATATTTCTAACCATTTGCGTCGCTTGGGTATTTTGGGGGGCGTAGGTTGGTTTTTTAGGGGGGAGGTGTGTGTGTACATAGTTTGAAAATAATACCACAGATAGAAGTATTTCAAATGCAAGCTGATTTTTAAATTAACCTGCAACTCTGCGTAGAGCCATTAGCTGTGCAAAGGTTATGTTTCTTTAAACTGTATCAAGCTAAATCCTTGATTTTAACAGCCATCCTAGGGCAGCAAGCAATTTTTGTGTTCTTCTTTTGCTTCCTACAGTTTCTTTATAAAATTTTATGTTGCTGATTTCATTGATGGTTTCTTCCTCCATTTTCAATAACAAACAAGACAGCAGGACTTTCTCACCACCATCTCTAACCTGAGACCTCTCATTTTTTCCATTACTATGAGAGTTGTTCACTGACTCTCCATTCCCATGTCTTGCTCACACTGGAATGCCCCTTTAATTCTTTACTTCAGGTAAAATCTTTATTTCAGGTAAAATAATTAGGTTTGACACTGTGTTTTTGCCTGTTCATAATTCTTTTACCCAGTTTTTGACCTATGGCAGCAGTTTTTCTCAGACACATGACATTTTTTTCTTAGTACCCCCTAGAGAGTAATCTTGCCAGATTGTTATAAATATTAACAAATTATATCACTTTCTCCACTTTTCCTGTTATTTTATTGATAAACTGAAAACATTTCTCTTGTGTTAGCAGTTTACATTTCTCTTCATGGATTCTTTGTTGGTTGAAAAGGGACTAGCACAGAGAGAAGAACAAAGAAATTAATGTCATGAAAAGAGGAGCTGGAATTACCTTTCATTGGATTACAGAGTGGATAAGTCTTAATTCAGTATTCACCATGCTTTGAGCAGCAGATTGGACAGTGGGATGTCCTGAAATCCCATCCAACTCCAATTTTTCCATGACTCTGTGTTGTTTGAGAAAGCCATTCTTTAGATGGGTCTGTAGATGCGAAATATTTTTCAAATTAAAAAACAAATTGTTCCACAATCAGTTTGGACTTTTTAAAAGAGAGGTGGGCCAAGAACTCCAGAAGACTCTGAGGAAGGGAACATTGCTATTAGATTCTGTGCCTGTTTTAGAAAGAAGTCAAGACTGGGCATGCAGATATGGGGTGGAAGTCCTGGGATAATCCATCCCTTTGGTCAGTGTCAGTGCAGCTGAGGGTGGTTGGAATTTCCTCTGCAAGATCCCAGTCCCATTCCTGAGCTTGCCTGAGAGGTTCTGCTGCAGTGTGAGACTCACTTATTTCCTCAGCTCATACAGACCTAAAATAAAATTCTAAAAACTTTGCTCAATGTAACTGCTTGCAGCAGTTAATATTAGACATTTTAATAGAAAATTTAGTATTAAACATTAAAGTAGGTGGGAGTTCGATACCTGCATTAGAATTAATCTCATATTAGAAAGAGATTATTAATATGTTATGCACAGCCCTCTGCAAAACTGACACTTGTGCAAGAAACAATTTCTTGCCCTGGTGGTATTTTTTCATGTGCAGTGATCATTCCTTCTCAAGGTGTGTGCCACAGCATGAAGTGGTGTCTCCATAGCAGTACATGACACTTCAGAAATAAGGGGAATATAGATTCTGGTATGTTTCATCTTTTTTTTTTCTCATTGTTGTTCTCATCTTTTTGTAAGTTAGAAAATGTGATTGATTCCAGCAACCACCAGAATTTCAGTACATTCCAATAAATTATTTTGTATAGTGATTTAATTTAATTATTTAAACCAAAATACTTTAATTACTGAAATTATTTCCAGCAATAATTTTGCTATGTGGAAGAAAATGGGCCTTTCATACTTAAAATAAATTTTCCTACAGTAACATTTGAAAAAAAAAATATCCAAAGTACATACTGTGCTAAACCTGTTACCTTGTACCTTTAATATAAGATGCAAACCTTTATGTGTCAATTTATCAAAATCACAGGTTTTTAATCCTATCAATAGAATTACTTTTGAATTTTATCTTGCAGTCTATCATAGACTGCTTTTCATTACCAGAGAATTTTTTGTAATGGCAATGCTTTCTGCAGGCCTGACAATAACTTCCCTAATGTTATCCTCCTTAAAAATCTCAAATTCTATTTTGAATATAAGTAAATAAGTATATTCAGTTTTACTGCTTTAACACTACTGTAGTAATATCTAAATGTTAGAAACTTCAAGTCTACTTAAAGTTTCTTTACTGACAAGGAAAATTAACTCTTTAAAGGAAGCTGTTCTTTCATTAAGTCATAACCAGCTGGATGTGGAAAAAGTGGGACAGAAATGTATTTCTTAAATAATTGACATCTAAGTTTTCAAATGATGTTTCTTTTCCAAGTAAAATTGTAGGTAGGCTGACTATTTTAAGACAAAACAAAGAACACCCTGATAATTGTAAAAAAAATGTTTTCTTACTGTTGACTTAGTTAAGCTCTGTCAAGACTTTAGAAAAGCCATAGTCTTTGGCAGTAGTAGAGCATTCCCAGAAACAAATGTAAGGCTAACATACAGGAGCAATTAATGAATGGGGGTGTGAGAAAAGAGAGCATTTTAACATGAGCAGGCTTAGGTGATATTTGTTGTATTTCATTTACTACAACTCTGTTTTCACTTTATAAATTCAGACGAGCTTTTGAAAATCAGAACAAGTTGTCTTTACCCCAATCCTTGCACTCTGCAAGCATCATCTGCACCAAACTCCCAGTGCAGTCAGTGCCCTTGTATTCATTGTGTTTCGTTCCTTCTGGTAAGACAAGCTAAGGCCTGCCCAAGACATGAAAATCTGATTTTGTTTAAGAAGATTTAATACGAGGCTATTAAAAGCATTCAAGAACAATTCTGCACTTCTTCAAAGGCCATTAAAAAGAATCTTCTTGCAGAGATAAAGAGTAGGTAGCATGAAATGCAGCAGTAAATTATGCAGTAGACTGATGCCTTTCTCAAACTGCTATTAAAATTACTATTCACACAGTAGGTACGAGCCAAATTTACTTCATTTAAGCAGCCAAATCAGCTCCTACTCGCTTCATTCTTGACTGCTCAGCTCAGTCTGTAGGATCACTGTGCAGAGGGTGTTTGTGAATCTCCTTCTTACAAGCAGATGTAGAGACTGAGAAGCTTCTCCACTAAGTCTGAATTCTTCCTTAGGGGCATCAGCATCCTTTCAGTGAAGGCATTTTCAGATTGGACACTATAAATGTATAGCTTGCACCTTTGGAAATCACAAGGTTTGGATTTGGAAAAAGAACCCCTGCCATCTGTAAATATTTTGAGCAAGCTTTGCCAAGTTATTAATCTTTATGGTTTCAAGTTCAAAGCGAGCAAAATGCAGTTTGAAACAGCAAATCCTACCCCATCTACAGACTGGCACCTGACAATGGCCAGTTCCCAAAAACCAACATGAAAAAGATGGACACATTTCACAGAACGAAATAGTAATTTGAGACCAGAATGTGTGAGTCCAGGCCATATAAGCAGAGTGATTGAGCTGGAATCCCAGCATATTGTTGGGTTTTATCTCTGTGGTGTATCAACAAGGGGCAAGCTTTTGCAATTCATGTTTTACTCTCGGGCAGTTCACTGTATTTTCCAGGCAAATGTACATAGTTTTCTGTAGTAGTAAATTCTTTATGAAGAAACCAGTAAATCACTGCAAGAACATAGTTGTGAATTCTGTGCAATTTACAGTGTAGGTATCTCTACATTTCTAAGATGAAAGACAGAAAGTCTAGCTGTTTGAAAACATTTATTTTTAATGTTTTGTTGGTGCTAAAGTAGATGGAAAGATTCTGCAATTTTCCTCTTGAAAAGCTGAGGGAATAAGGGTTTTTTTCTGAAGAATTAATTCTATCTTTATCTTAATTTTATCTTTTTGGGGATGACAGTAACATTTTAAAACTATTCTGTGTTTTATATTAAAAGAAAAAAATTCTTAACCCCACTTCTCTTTCCAAATTTCTGGCATAACCTTGTGTATTTTATCCCAGCATGCTTTTGATATGCAGCCGTCACTGGAGATCTATGCAATATTAACTGATTCCAGAACTAAGATGTCTTTGCTTACAGTTTTTTGACCTTCCTACTAATACTGCAGATATTTGGCAGTGGATATTTGGCATTCCCTTAGGTGGTAATTTAATTTTGACTTTTGTAAAGAAGCAAGCGTTAGGGTTATGAAGGGGATTTGCTCTGTGAGGCTGAAGGAAGGATTCACATAGCAAAGAGAGATTGAAAACCTAATTTTCAAGACTTGGCTGGAATGAAAGGGAGGAGGTTAGAGGTAAGAAAGAATTCAGTGAGCATCTGTCTTAAAAAAACTTCCTCATGGATCTCCCTTCTTGTTCCTTTATCATTTAAATGAGTTTCAGATTATTTCTGCACAAGGAAAGGATGAAGGCAGTGGTGTGAGGTACCTGGCCAGAAGAAGGTGTCTCAAACTCAATCTGAGAGAGCATTTTGGAGAAAGAGACAAAATAAAATATAATCCTAAGGAGAGAGCAGTGACATCTGTATTACTGAGGAGTTCAGCCTAAGTAAACAGGTCTGTGAAACCATGAAGATAAAAGAGCATTATCCCCATCCTTACCCCAGAAAGACAGTGGTTTTCAAGTAAATTGAGTGTAATTCTCAATTTGAATTGGAGTGCTGTTCTTTAAAGGTCCTGGCAAAACAGGGATTATACCTGGAACTTGAAAGGCTGAGCTGCTGATGACCACTGACACAGATGTGCTTGAAACCATAACATTTTCTAATCATTTAAAGTTTTAATGCAAGTTTAATAAAGACTTATAAAAGAACCATGCTCTCTTTAATCGATTGCAAATGCTTATAATTACCCTGAGGCTGTTTTCAGCTGCTTGATGACTATAATATTCTCAAGTCTGTCTCCAGACAGTCTTAAAACTGTTTATTACTCATCTGGCTCTTTGCCAGCTTCCCATACTCATTTGCTTCACTGTGCCTCAATAAACATATAATTAATTCAAGCTTATTACTGATTTTTTTTTTCCATTTGTATTTATTACGTCATTCAGATAAGGAAAGGAGCATTAATTTTCATCTCTGTAACTTTGGTTTGTCAGGTGAGAACTTCTGGCACAACTTGCATTTGCCGATTGACATTACTCCTGCAAATTGAGTGTATATTTTGACTGACCCTAAAATTATTCAACTTCTGAATTATTCTATAAAATTTCTCTAGTAGAAAAGTGGACATGCTTCTCCTTTTCCGCCACATAACACTTGGAGAAATGTATTTCAGGAACTATAAATTAATGTGTGGAAGATAAGAGAGTGTTTGTCATTCTCTCATGTTGCAGCCCCTAGGGAGGGGATGAATAAAGTGTTCAAAAGTTTGGCCTAACAGGCCTGTGTTCTGTTAGTAAGCTGGGGTCAAAATAAACTGTAGGTGTTCTCCCAATATCTCTGCAGCAGGAAAACTCTGTAAATGAGGTCATATTTTAATGTTTTGCAGAGATAGGAGATTTCATTTGTATATGCAGCCTGCATCAGAAGAAAAGTAATTTATTTAAAGAATATTTGAATACCTGAAGCTTACCCTGGTATCTGCTACTGTTTGCTAAGTATTTTTCAACTCTTAGCACATTGTTCTATCTTCTCAGAAGTATCAAAATTGAGTTTGCAAGTTAATATTTTGGCAGCTAAATAAATGAACAGTAATCAAACGAGGAAACTGTTGAGAGAAGTAATTTTTATGTGTTGAATTGAAGAAATTGTATCACCATTGGGAAAAAAAGCATGAATTAGGTATGATAACATCGTAAATGTCAAGTTGTATCATAAATTGAAAAGAAAACTTGTCTCTGAGAGTTTTAACCAGTCAAGAAAAAACGGAAGCAGAGAGACAGGAAAGAGCTAGAAAAGATTTATAACAGTATTTCTAAATCTTGGTTTATCAGCTTTGCTTTTGCAGGTTATGTTATTCACAGCACCAGTTCACTCATAAAATATTCCTGTTTCTATACTGTAAACTCTTAATCTACTAAAAATGTTCTTTAGGAAGAGATCAATGCACAGTCAGAACAGTTTGTCTTAAGGAAGTTTATAACACTTATAGAATGGCTTGGATTGCAAGGGAGCTTAAACATCATCTAGTCCCAATGCCCTCCCATAGGGAGGGACACCTTCCACTAGATCAGGTTGCTCTGGCTGCCCCATCCAGACTGACCTTGCACACTTCCATGGATGGGACATCCACAGCGTCTCTGGGCAACCTGCGGCAGTGCCTCACCACCTCATTACTCCTTCCCTTATCACTGCAGTTCCTGGGGCACAGTCCCTCTCTGGCTCCCCTGTGGACCTCCTTCAGCTACTGGAAGGTTGTTATGAGATCTCCACACAAGCTTCTCTTCTGCAGTCTGAACAGCCCCGACTTTCTCAGCCTGTCAAATAGTCACACATTGTTCACTGCAAGGACAGTGGTGTCTTTGCTGTTCTTTACCCCACCTCTCTGGAAGGGGATGCACCACTCCTCATGCTTGTGACAACCAACAGGGAGTAGCAGTGACTTACAGGGAAAGTTGTGAATCATGCAGACAGACTTATTAAAAAAAAATATATAGCCCCCATTTAATAAACACTTTTATCTACACAGAGGTATAAAGTTCTGTTGTACAGGATTTAAGCATAATTTTTTAAGTTTGGCAAAGATTTGAAGGCACAAGGCAGGGAAAATTCATTTCTTTTCAAGAGGTTGTTTCACTCAAAGACAACCTATAGAAGCCTATAGAAATTGCTAATGCAAACCGTAGTCAAAAGGAAATTGAATAAAGAGATAGAATACAGGTTACACAGTCAAAAGTACATGGATAGAATATATTGCCATGTCAGCCTTCAGGAGTGAGGTTAGTGATCACAATCTGACTTCCTTTCTATTTTTTGAGAAGTTACAGTAGCAGCAGATTCTCTGAAGGATTAGTTCTAGCTTCATTCTTATTTATCTTTTGATCATTTACTTTTTTCCTTATTTCTTTCCAGTCAAAAAAAAAAAAAAAAAAAAAGGGAAAAGAGAAACTCAAAGGAAGCATCTTGTGCCAGCCATCAGTAAGGTACAAAACTGAAGTGTTGCAGGATTTGAAAACTGAAAATTTTGATATCTTTTCCCCAGCTGACTGATTCAGCTGCTCAAGATTATCTGTATTGGCTTTACTTACATAAAGGATAATTTCTAATAAGTGATGTATAATGGGATGCAAAAGTAGCTAATGTAAATGACATTTAAACAAACCTTTAAATAGGGATTACGTAGACATTTCACTAGTGCCGAAATATCAAAAACCAGAAATTGAAATCACCTGCTTATACTTCAATTTTAAGTGGAAACATCTTCAAAAAGGAAAAACACATACAAGTGTATTATTTCTCTCAGTTAAATTACACAAAAAATTTGAGACCATTTTTTGTCTTCTTTTTTATGTGTAAAATTTCAGAAAATTGCAAACAAGGAGGGAAAAGACACCAATCATTTGTACCATTTACAAGTGTTCAATTTCTCCCAAGATATATTTCCATTTCTTATGTTGCAGAAATTCCGATATTATAAATGAGATTTTGTATGTAATCAAACATTTGGGCTGGAATTTACTTCTAATGAGTTTGAACTACTGCTATATTCTCTGAAGTTAGATCATCCAGCTGAAATTGCTCAGGTAACTGTCCCTCTCAGTTCCCACATGTTAATATGAAAGAGCTGTGATGATTTTTTTTTAAGTTAATTTTAATTTGGAGGTTCAACAAATTAGATAAGATGATTAATGAGACAGAATCCCACTGCTGTGAAAGTAAAATGAAGGACTGTTACTGAATCGTCCTGCTAAATTGTTGCTTTCCTCCATCTGGATCTTAACCATGTTAATAGATATCAGCGTGCACAGGAATGCAAACACTTTGCACAAGCCTTTACACAGAGCAGGGGCACCATCAGAGCCCAGCTGTGTACAGAGCTCCCTTGTGTACAGTGCATTACCACAGTTAATAGTTGCTGTCATGTTAGCCAGCATTGTGTGAGGAAGAATCACTGTGGTAGACTTGTAAAGCTATCTTGATAAGAATTTGAACAGTGTTATTTCTTATACAATGGCTTTTCTCATCATCTGTGCAAATAAAGTGGTCTTTTGCGCAAATCAGCCGGTGAATATTTATGACAGACACATTCACCTTTACCACCACAGCTGAATCAGTTGGTATTTATCAGCCAGATACTCTGAGGAGAATGTTCTCAGATCTGAAATGCCATCATTTCAGGGAGGATGAGCTAATGACTGTAAGCCAGGCATGAGACAACCAAAGTGCACAGTGAGTGCCTTGTAATTTAGGTGGAACACAATGATACAGGTAGATGGATTAATTTATTACCATTAGTGAATAGTGCCATCTTTCTCTTCTCCTGATTACAGAGTGATCTGAAAATTTTTTATGAACTTCGCATCTACTTGTAGATGTTTCCTTTTAAATTAGGGTGTAAGAGATACTTAGCACGTGAGTTATTCAATTTTTGCTGTTCATTTTATTCAGCTTATAAAATTAGTGCATATGCATCCTTGTATTTCTGTATGAGACACCTGAAAACCAGCATATATTGTTCTAGGATGCCCTGATTATTAGGCTTCCTGCAAGATGGATAATGAGACTTGCTCCCTCTGTATGAAACAGAGATGGCAAAGGAAAGTTATGGGGAGGACAAAGAAAACAAAAAAGTGAGATGAGATCTGGTCCCATCATTTAAAAAAAACTAGTGCAAGAATCATAGAATGTCCTGAGTTAGAAGGGACCCAAACCAGACTCATTAAAGTCCCATCCCTGGCCCTGCTCTGGACAGCCCCAAAAACCATACTATGTATGTGAGCTTTCCATTAAATTCTTCTTATTGTTTATTTTGGGTGAGGTCTGAGTGTTCTTGCCCGGCTGATCATTTAAGGTTTAGACCTGTACTCTGTGAAGGACACTTTGTTCTTCATGCTCTGTATTTAAGATACTTACCTGTTTCTTGTGCTTTCTTCAGTATCAAAACAATTGTTCAATGAAAAGATGGGACGCGAGTTTATGCTTCATTTCCTAAATTCTTCTTTAGGTCAGAATCCACGGTAGCTGACACGTTAATGACAAGTTCGGTGAAGCTGTCACCTGAATTCCGATCTCAGCTGGGGCAGTGTTAGATTGAGTACCTGCATTTGAATATATCAGCCAGGTCTGCAGAGCTCCAGAGGCTGTGGGCCTTGAGCTCTTCCCTGCAGGACGCTCTGGGTAGGAGCTCAGCTGTGCCTGCAGCCAGGCTGGTGTGCCCAGTGCTGGACCTGCTGTGCTCCAGCAGTGCAGACCATAAGGCCTCCCCACAGGCATCTGCCTTGTGGCATGGTTATGTATGCCAGGGAAGGTCATTTCCAGCAGAGGCCTTAACAAATTTTGCTTGCTCTGTTTATTAGCATTTCCAAGCTATCTTCACAGTCTTTTAAATTGAGCACAGTTTTGGCTACAAAGAGGATTTTTGGTAATGTTTCTTTTAAATTTCCAGTCCGGTTTAACCTTATGGTTGATGCTGACTACAGAGGGGCACTCTGTTCTCGTACACAGATGTGTAGACTGGAAGTGATGGCTGTCCAGTGAAAAAACAGGAAATCTAATATTAATAATAGTGGAACTGAGCTGGGAGAGGAGATAGCAACATCGACTTTAGCATTGATCTCTCTCTGTGTGCTAACTTTGGCTTTGATCACTAAGGAGGATAATTAATACTGGTGATAATGGGGAAACTTTTCTGAATTTCTGGCAATGACTGTGACTCATCTGATTTAAATAGAAAGTAAAAATGTGACTTCTGGCTGGGCAACAGGTTGGCTAGCAAATTCAGGGCAAGAAACACCTGTGTTCCAGACACGAACAGTCTTGTGTCTCCTCAGCAAAGCCATCTGTGCCACAGGTTGCTTGCCAGATTTTTCTGCAGAAGGAGTTTATCTATTAAAAAGATGATTCCACAGTTCAGTGTGGATGTGTGCCACTTTCAGACAATCCACGCAGGAAAGATAATGCTGCCCATTCAGTGGCAGCATCTGTTTTTTGGCATATGCTTTGAATATGATCATTGCAAGTGTCTTGCTGCTGAAATATGGGAAGTACCATCATGATTTAAATAGCATTTAAATTGTAGGGTGTTTTTATATGCTTTCTGCTGTGTCTCAGCAGCAGGTGAGCACCACCAATACCTCCATTCTGCTGCTGGGTAAGCTGAGGTATAACCAGAGTCTGTATTTTTTCCTGTCCATATCTTTTTGTTGTACCACTGCCAAAGACAGAAGTAATAAAGAAGAAGGATTCCTGGTTTGGTATATTTTCCATTAGAATGATGTCTTCCTAAAAGGATATCACACAGAGACAATACAGTTGGCACAGTCACCTAATAAATGTAGAGAATAACAATGGATCTCTGTCTCTTTTGTCCTACCATTTAGTGAAGATTCAGTGTAATTATTTCATTGTTTATATGCAGATCTTCATGGCAAAGAAAGACATTTGATCCTGTAATCTGGGTTCTGGGTCAACACAGATTATGCACAGTATAGTCAATAACTCCAGTGTGTTTATAAATTCAGGTCAAGTGAAATTATGTTCTTCTTTTGAAAAACGAGAAATAAAACTTTGGTGGTTCCTCCTTACCCTGTTCTGGTGTCAGAAAATATATGGATTTATGAGACTGAATTTAAGCCTTTAAAAAGGCTTCCATAGCCAAAGTAAATTTTCTTCCTGATATTTTGATCGCATCTGCAAGTGTTCTTTGTGCTTCAATGATTTTGACTTCAACTGATCATTTTTACCCATAATCTGATTTAATTTGTCTGAATGCTGAGTAATCCTCAGAGTGTGTGAGCCCAAGGAACTTTAGAATGAAGGGGTTAAATTAGAAAGAAGTTATTTTATCATTTGCATAAAACTAGATGTATTTGTAGCACTTCAAATAATCTTGTTGGTATTTAAAGTGCCAAAAAAATTCTAACATCTCTGATTAGGTTGAATCTAATTTTCCTGATTTAGATATCAAATAGAAGCTGTAATTAGTATCTGATTCTCTTATGGAACTTTATTTTTAGGGTATGCGTGTATTTTATTCATGGTTAAACTATCCTACAAGTGTTCAGTAATACTGACTTTTTGGTAGTGTCTGGAGAATGAGGTTTTGGTAATGAGTGCCTAAAATAGCCTAAATGCCTAAAATACCATTTTCTTCCAGTTCATGGTATTTTGGAGCTCTAGACAGGAGACCCAGCTTACTGATTGTGATGGACTTCCAGGACTAACCCTGTTGAATTATTCTCATGTACTGTTTGGTTATAAGCTGTTGCATGGCTATTTCTTCATCATTTGAAGCATCTCAGTAAACTGGTGCTGGAGGAGGATGGCTGGCTGTAAGATGCTCTAGTTAGTGCGTTTCAGCTGGTGATGCAGGCAGAGCATGTTTTCTCTTGTGCAGACTGAACTTTGTTTTCCTTGTATGACTGTTTGTGGCACCTGGCATAAGAAGGGGAAGTCATTAGGTCAGGGTGAAAGATTTGAGTAGCCAAGCTGTCCTGAAAGTCTGATTGGAAGCTTTCTCAACTATAAGATGTCTCATGCAGAAATACATAAAAAATTCTGTTCCTTCGGGTCTGACCATTCCCCTGGAAAATGAGTGATTGAGACAAGGAATTGCTGGAGCACCAGAGGTCCAGGAAGGAAACGAAGCAGGAACTGCGATTCCTCAGAGATGGGTCTGAGGCTGTGCACCTAGGAGAGACCAGATTGAGTATTCTAATGGGAGAAATATTTTCTGGTGATTTTAAGCACAATTGCCCTCCTAAACCTGAGGAACCTTTATTTTTTGAAGAAATGTTTCTTCAGAAATTCCTGTTTATGTGGAGTTATTGGTTTCTTTTCTTTTTCTTTTTTTTTTCTTTTCCCATAGTGTGTCTTTCATCTAGTGCTTGTTCTGTTGGCTAGTTCTTTTTCCTCTGACTGAGAGCAGTTGGGCGTGGGAGGCTTGCATGCCAGTAGGGAAGGAAGGATGTCCTGCTGAGTGTCCTCTGGGACAACAGGTCAGAGTGACTGCTGGAGGGAAGAGTCACGTTAGGGAACTGGTGGCTCAGCTCCTGGAAACAGACTGAGAATCTGTGGTGGTGAGGAGGGGTCAGATAGTGAGGACTCAGTGAGGCTGAAGGGATTTTCCTGAGGTCCAGAAGGCCCTTATCTGACTTGTGAAGTCATTGAATGATTTTAATTTTTAAGCATAAAGTTTGGGGTTTTAGTTAAAACCATGCAAAAGAGCAAAGGGAAAGAAAAAGTCAAGCATACTTTGGAATACAGAACTGGAAAAAGTCCTTCCAAAGTCTTGAACAAGCTAGAGGAGGCACATTCACGTGAAGAGTACTCAGATATTTCAGTTTAGTTGACTATAAAGATATTACAAGCCAAGTAGTGAACTCAGTCAACATTTGGCTGATCAATTCTTCCTTTCTAAGTCATTCTTAAGGAAGGGTTTACTCAGAGTGAGCCAGAAAGCTCTACAGGAGCACTTTGCTGTGGAAAATTTACTAAACTCAGGCAGTGGTATCAGATGAGAGCAGGCAGCATCATTGCAACAACTATACACCTGGATTTTTTTGTTGTTGTTTTTGAAGGAAATAAGTAGTTGTGAAGTTCAGAACAACGTTAAGCCTTTTTGATGAGTGATCAGCCCAAGCTTCAGTTAGATACGTTAAGATACATAGCATGGATAACACTTTTGAGTTTTACAAAAGAAAACAGTCTACTTCCTGCCTTTGTCATCCTCAGTTGCCTTCTGACAACTCTTGCTTGAGGGAAGAATTGTGTGAGATGGTCACTGAGGCCTCACTGCTCTATATGGATTTTAGTGTGAAAGTCCTTTAAGAAAGATTAGGAAGAAGTGTGATGATTGAATGGCCAAATTAGGAAAATTGCTAGAAGTATTTATAGGTTTGTTTCTAATGGCTGTTTTGGACAGTAGCTGTTGTGTGGCCACTCTTTCTCCTGTTTCAGTACTTGAAGAAATGCAATGAGCATAGCTCAGGAAGAGGTTTAATGAATACTAAGGGAAAGCCTGCAGGGATCTACGTGACAAAATGTTTCTGTGAGATAAATTGAACAGTTACTTGTGTCTTTTTTTCCACTTACCAATTAACATCTTGTTTGTCTTCTGATTTTTCTAGATATCCGTGGAATACAAGAATTTTTAGACAAAGTATCTCAACAGGGAATGGATGTAGCATTACAGAAAGTAGAAAACAACATCAATAAAATGATCACGGGGCTCTTTGCTACTATGAGAATAGAAGAACTGAACCGCTATCGGGATACCTTGAGACGGGCTATTCTCATCATGAACCCTTCCACAGCCAAATCATTCCTGACCGAGGTATGTATTTTAATAAGAGATTATCTTCTTATTTTGCTGACCAAAACCACAGTGGTTTGTCAAAAGATTCAGTTTATTTGACTTCATAATGGTAATAAAAAAACTCTAGCCCCTCCAATTAAAAGTTTAAATTTTCTCTATTCAAAGATCAGCATGCAAGGGTATTGATTCATGGTCCTAAACGTGCACGTACATTTAAAGAAAGAATAAGTAAAACCACGTCCTGCATGAGCAGGGCCATTTAGGAAATATGCAGAAGGATTACACCTCAGGCTTCTTTTTGAAGCTCAAAGACACTGTATTTCCATTGTGACCCCCACTGCTGAAATATTTGCAACTGAAACTTTTATTACTATTACTTATATATGTATATAAAATATGTATTTGTGAAAAAAGGTGTTTACCTAATTGAAATTTTATTTTTTATATAAAATCATTTTGATATTGTTCTCTTATGTGCCACTGAGTAGTAGTAAGTTAATGGAATATATGAAAGATTCGATTTGCATGAAGAATTTGAGATGATAAACTAAAGTCATGTTTTCAAGTAATATGGAACAGATTTTCAGAAGGTTCTTTGGGATTTAGAGACAGAAGACCTGCATGTGGCATTTGACTATGATCTTTTTAAATGAGTGACGTGTTTTACACAGCACTTTGTCATTTCCCATGTGGTTTTTACCTGTGTGTATACTCTTTATCATCAACCAATGCTTAAAAATCTTTGTTCTGGTCCATAGAAATACACTTTCTCTCTTCAGTAATTTGTCTTTGGGTCTGTTTCTAACTTGCATAACTTTTCTTCTATACTATGCTATTGCCTTGGTCTTCAGAAATCGAAGCTTAAAAACTATTTCTGCATATCCAATCTCGAGTGAATGCCTCTTAGGAATATTTGCTAGAAGAGGGCTTTCTTGGTTTCTTTTTCAAATTTTTGTTTGTCCTTGGGTTTTTTTTGGCTGGGTGTTTCACTGTCCTCATTACACAGTTGAAGCTTGCTAATTCTGAGTAATGAGGATCTGCTGTTCTATCCAAATGTCTGTAGTGCTTCATAAAGTTTAAACAATTTGTGGGCATGTTTAGATTGTTCTGCAGTGTTTTAATCACCCAAGTCATGAGTGTTTTACTTTTTGGTAAGAGGCATTATAAGATATTTCACATTGCAACTTGAAAGCAGCATAGCTGGGGGCTCTAACAGCAGTAACTCTGCAAAACAACACTCCTACATTGTTTTTACAGAGAAACAGTCTTTTTTTTAAAAAGATACACTTTATCCTTTATTTTTACACACTTTGACATAGTAAAAAGTCATTGTCATTTTTTGAAGTTATCATGTATGTGTTGTCAAGAAAGTAAGCAATTTACTTTGGAGTTCTTACTTTGGCATTGGCCACTCAAGACCCCAAAAATTGAAACACAGTTAAAAAAACAACTGAACAAAACCCACAATCCCCCTCCCTTCAAAAAATCCCAATACCAAAAACCAAAGAATTCCTGAAAAACAAGAGACTCCAAATGTTTCTCCTTTCCTGAAGTCTGTGAGTCTACCAGGAAAGCTCATTATCCTCTTCTGCAAGTGTGGTTCAAAGACAGGCCCTCACATCAGCTCCATATTACAGGTTTTTGGCTGGATAACAGTATTTATTTGAAGTATGATATGTGACTGGTAAACTGACAGTAGGAGCCCCTTAATAGAAAGAGTTACTCAAATAGAGGTGTGATTATTTCCATAGTTTATTTCTGTTGGTGACAGGAAATGAACTAAACAACGGAGCTCCAACCAAAGTCTTTCTGCTAGGAGAAGTTCGCTGGGGTTGCTTTTCCAATGGATATTGAAAACTGTTATTTTGAGTCACACCAGTAGCTGTACTAAACGGTCAAAGAAATTATAAAGCCAATGGGCCAAGATATTCCTAAACAATTTAATGGACATGCTGATTCCAAAGCCTGTGCCTTGTGCATGATCAGTTTAGCTGGGAAATTCGGTGTTACCTAGTGGATTTAGTATGTAATCCTTACAAAGAAAGCAAGAAAAAACTGCATATGTAAAAAAAGCCCTTGGATTTTTTCTGCCCAGTAGAAGTGTTTGGCTGCCTCACTGGATTCAGTTGCCTGCTACTCTCCCCAGACCTCATATAATCTCTGCTGCTCGGTCCCTCCTTAGATGACTGCTCTGGCTGAACCCCGTCATTGTTTAGCTGAGAAGAGGGTTCATTCACTCTGCAACAGCTGTAGTAAGCGTGGTCTTGATTACTATGCAAGTAACAACTATTCCAGGGTAAATAGTCAGACACTGCCCTGTGTAAATAAGCAGTCTGTAAACTGGAGTTTGCTTGTGTAGAATTTATCGTTGTTCAGACTCTTTGAAATTCTGTGTTTGAAATCTTTTTATTCTTTTTTTTTTCTAAGCAGTATTGCTTTTTGTGTTAGACACTTCTTTCTCTGCAGCTTTTCTATCTCTAGAGCTTGCAGAGTGAGATCTGTACTTCCACACTCAATAAAATGGAGATTAAGAAGTAAATACACTTCTGTGGAAATAAAAGCCTACCTTCTCTTTAAACATTATGTATTAATTTGCCCTCCATACAGCATGGAGAGACAGGAAGATTTGGGAACAAGTATCACAGCATTTCTCCTTACTGGCTAAAGGATTAATGTAAAGTGAGAGGGAGGGGCCAGCCAGATGCCCAAATGTTCTTTGTTGCTTTGAGCTGGGGATGGAGGAAGAGCAGTAAAAAAAATTCTGCTGAAAGAGTGAGATTCACTGGGACTAAGGAGTGCAGAGACTGGCACTTCTCCGCAAATGAGTTTGTGGCAGCATCTGGGAAAATACTTTGCAAGTAATAATATACTGCTGATTTGTTCAGGTTTTTTTTCTGGTACAGTTTTTCTCTACTTTCAAATAGTTGCTCAGGTCCCATAGGTGAAGCATAATATTCCCAGTGAAACTTTTGTGATTACTAAATATCCAACCATCGTACACAAAATTTACTATGCTATCTGACAGCACTGGTGATGGATGTGAGCTGTGTGTCACTTTCTTGCTTTATATTTTGGGGTGGGAATTTTTTTTTTGCATGTGTTCTTCTGATTTGTGATTAATATGACATAGAAAAGGCCATATAAGGGACAAAGAAGATGTCCTTAAATAAGATGTCCTTGCCAGCTCATCATGACAACAAAAATCAAGGGCTTCAAACATCGAGTGTGAAAAGGCTGGGTAGGAGCAGAATCAGGCCAGGAAAGTCAGGTAGCAGCAGAGGCTCTGGGGATAACAAAGCAAGTTTGAGAAGCAAAACTTTGGGAAGCAATACATTAGGACACAAGCCAGATGTCCTCCACTGGGCCAAAATGCTGTCAGTACATCTCTGCTTTCAGGTTTTTTTTCTGTTTTGTGAGGAAGCTACCTTATCACTTGAGTGCAGAAATGTGAATGTGTTCTTCTGTGTCATGACTCCAGGAGCTGATAACAGGACTACAAAGGAGGGACAATGCAGCTAATTCATACATTTAGTTATAGAGAAAAACTTCAGACATTTAAAATCCAGTAAGCCATGTGTGAAAGAGCCCTAGCATTGCCCAGGGATTTTGCTGGAGTTTTGACAGGCGAGCTCAGGAAGGCCTTGGATCCTTTGAGGGAGGATGGAGGCAACTGAAGACACTGCTGCCTCCATTCTCCCTCAAAGGAGGGATTACCAGCCCAGCAACCTCTGCAGATGTGACTGTGTATCTTCCTGCCCCATGCAAAGTCCCTTCTCCAGGTTCTGTTGCAGAGGTTAGTGACCTCTTACAGAGAGAGGTGAGAATACTTTTTAGCTGTGGCAGCGAGATTGAGAATTTATCTGGCAAAATTTTCAGAGCACTGGCAATGTGCATAAGCCAACAAAGCTGTTTGAGGCTTGACAACCTGAAGACATCGATGCAGTGAGCATTGATGCTTCCCAGACTGGAGAGTGCTGCTCTTCAACTCACTGTACACTGCATGGTTTGTGTCAAGGAAAATATTAGCTATTTGTTATTGCAAAGGTTCCACTCTGCAACAAACTTGAAGTCACTGAACCCCATCATGTCCAGACTTCAAGCATGCTAGAGATATTGGAAATGTTTACTGTTAAAAATTTATTTAAACTCATCTGCATGACAGAACTGGGTTATAATTATTGTAAAGGTGTATTCAACAAAACTAGCTGCTGCCAAATCTGAGAGTTGTAGCAAGTAAGTCCTGTATGTTGGCCTGTGTGTATGCAGAAATGTTTATTGTACTAACTTATATAGCTGCTGTTTTACTTGTCTGTATTTTTTTGTGAAGAAAACGAAAATCATGTAGATTTCAGCATTATGATAATCTACTACAGATGATTGTGAAAATAAATTTTTTTCTCCATCCCAGAATAATGTGGGACAGTCCTAAAATAAGGTTACCTTGGATGAAAAGAAACCACACTGCTACTTTCATGAATAAAATAACTCTTTATAAATGAAATGTTAAAATATACAGGGAAAATAGAATGAAGCCTATAAATTAGGTACTGAAGAGTTCTTGCCATGTAGTGGGCAAGTAGAAAAAAAGAGAAAAGAGAGTGTTTAAGGAGCAAATGTAATTTAAATTGCCTCATGTAATTGAACCTTCAGCATGCTTTTACTAATGGTGACTGACAATAGAATGAGAAGTAACATTTATTCTGTGAAACAAGATTATTCCTGATAGCAAATGCCCTGATTTTTATTATGTTTGATTGTTGTCTCTCTGTTGAAAATAACAGTTAATTTTAAATGTAATTGTTTGAAAAAATACAGTTTTTTTTCTTGTAGTGACATTTTTATTGTTTTACCAGGTATTAGATCTGGTCATGAAGAAAATCGTTAATCATTTAGATCTAAAGATGGGGATTTGCTTTAGTGTTACATAGTACTCTAATCAGAATTATTTCTTTAAGCAGCTTATTTACTGAGAATTAGGAAAATTTATTCAACTTCTCCAAAAGAATTATTCAGGATTTGTGTGTCCAAAGTTCATGGAAACTTAGTCTTTTGTTTTTCTTTCCCCCTTCCCCTTTTTCTTTAAATCTTATTTTGTGATGCTTTGCTCATTTTATTTTACATATATCTTAAAGAAGCCTAGGACAAAAATTAGTTTTTTGTTCTTCTATTCCTTTTTATTAATAAGGAAAGTGGTCCTGTCTTTAGTCAAAAGCATGATATGCAGATAAAAGGTGAAGTGAATAAAGCTGAAAATAGGAGTTAAGAAACTGATGCACCTGCGTTCTACTACTGAAATCTGCAGTAAAAATTCAGATGTTTCCAGTGGGAGCAGATAGCAATGATTTTTGTTCAGGTGTGGACAGAAAACATACATAGCAGGGAGAGGTAGAAGATTCCAGACTAGTATCAAATCCACATAATTCAGAGAATCTCAGAATCTGCTGAGTTGGAAGGGACCCACAAGGATCATCAAGTCCAACTCCTGGTCCTGCATGGGACATGCTGAGTCACACCATGTGCCCAAGCATGTTGTCTAAATGCTTCTTGAACTCTGTCAGGCTTGGTGCTATGTGTGTCCCCACTTCCCTGGGGACCCCTGTTCCAGTGCCCAACCACCCTCTGGGTGAAGAACCTTTTCCTTATATCCACCCTAAACCTCCCATGACACATCTTCAGGCTGTTCCCTAGGCTCCTTTCCCTGGTCACCACAGAGAAGAGATCAGTGCCTGCCCCTCCTCTTCTCCTCATGAGGAAGTTGTAACTGAGGTCTCCTCTCGGTCTCCTCTTCTCCAGGCCAAACAAAGAGATCTCAGCCACTTCTCCTATGATTCCCCTCAAGCCCTCCATGATCTTCATAGCCCTCCTTTGGATGCTGTCTAACAGCTTAATACTTTCTTCTGTTTCTCCCTTGCCCAGCTGGCAACGCTGTGCCTGATGTCCCCCAGGACATGCTTGTCCCTCCTGGCCCCAGGGCACTGCTGACTCATGTTCAACTTGTCATTGACCAGGACCTCAGGTCCCTTTCTGCAGCTCTGCCTTCCAGCCTCTCATTCCCCAGTCTGTCCATACACCCAGGGTTGTCCCATCCCAGGTACAGAATCTGGCACTTTCCCTTATTGAACTCCGCATGGTTGGTGATTTCCCAGTCTTCTAATTCATCAAGGTCTCTCTGCAGGGCCTCCCTGCCTTCGAGGGAGCCAACAACTCCTCCCAGGTTTGTATAATCTGCGAACTTACTTAGCATTTCTTCCAGTGCTGCATCCAAGTCATTCATGAGGATGTTGAAGAGTCCAGGGCCTGAGATGTATCCCTGTATAACCCCACTGGTGACAGGTCACCAGTCTGATGTCACCCCATTCACTCTAACCCTTTATTTTCCCTGACCCATGAGCCAGTTCCTCACCCATCCCATGATGTTTTCATCCAGCTTATTCACTGATCCATGGGCCAGTTCCTCACCCATCCCATGATGTGTTTGTCCAGCTGAGTGCTGCACATTTTGTCCAGAAGGATCCTGTGAGAGACAGTGTTGAAATCTTTACTGAAATCCAAAGTGGCTGGTTTGCCCCTGTGGGTGTGCCATAGCCTGCCAGTTCCAAGTATGTTCAGGAACAGGCATCATGTTTGGATTTAGGAAGACTGGATTTTCTTCTTGGGCTATGTGTGTGTCTGCATACCTGTGCACAGTGTATATGAGCTAAAAAGTAACATTCCTTTGTGTACATACAAACATCTTATGCAATGATAAAAGTGTATTCATCTGCCACCTAAAACCCACACTGATTTTTATGTTTTCAAATGAACTCTACTGCCTGAACAGTTTCTTTTCAAAGTAAATGAAGTAAAACAGCAATTGGACAAGAAAGGGTTTGGTCAATTGAATTCAGCAATTGAACTGATCCAGTGATGGACTGGAAAAATACCCTGGTTTCATGGGAAGCTTGTTGGGTTTCCAGTTAGGCTGAGGAGTGATTTGATGGTTTTTCACATGTATAAGTACATCATAATTTCCTGTGACCTGCTGAAGGTGGTAGCTGGTGGGTAGTTTCCCTAACAGTAATGAGAAGAGTAATTATCACATTGATTGATGGATGATGTTTGTGATGTATCAGATATGCAGCATAATTTGCTTCAGAGATTTTTAGTATTGTCTTTGTGAAAGTTTATTCATGATCGCTGGGAAGTTTTGAACAATCCTATTTACATAAAACACAAGTCGGAATTCTCTAAAGGCAAGAGTTGTTTAGGCAGCTCTCTTTTAGAGGGCAGTGATGAAAGTGAAGAATTGGCAGCAGACATATGAACATACTGCTATTTTTATCTCCTTTTCCTATAATTTTATCACAAGTGTGTATGTTGATTGGATTTTGTCTAGGAGTAATGGTCTTCAGAGGCCAAAAACAGATTTTTCAGTCAGGGACTATCTGCTCTTTTATTTTTCTTATAAGTAAGCTGAATGGTCACATCTTTGAGGTTATCTTTCTGACCTTAGTGTTTGAGCTTTTAGACCTGAACTCTCCTGGGGAGCATATTTGCCTGGTTTTAGTCCATTCTCTACACCATTTTTTGTGGTGGAATAAATCCTATTCAGCGTACTCCACTGTAATTAGTTGTTGCTGATAATTACAATGTTAAGAACTATATCTTTTTTTTTCCTTTCTCCAGCATTTAAAAGCACAGAATTTATATCTGCAAATTGAAATACAAGCTTAAAGGATTTTTTTTTTTATAGAAGCTTCCAAATCTCTGGTAAAGGGATGTTCAGAAATATGTTGAGAATGTTGAACCATCCTTTAAATGGTCTCCCTGAATTTTTTTTTTTTAACCTGCAAGAAGGAGTTTTGGAGGATTTTAGGTTTTACCTTTCAGTGAAAATCTGAGAAAATTCTTGGTTTACTGTGTAGTCCAATTCTTTGCCTTTTTATGCTCTTTCATCCTTGAATACAGGTCATCCATCTGATGGCTGAATGACTGGATGAGAAAATGACTGGCTTTTCTCCTATGAATAAAGTGATGTTAGCTTAGATTTTATATGCTCTTGCTTACCATAAGGTGAAAGTTCAAAGATAAAATATTTTAGTCACAAAACAATGAAAGAGAAAAGTCTCACTAGTAAAATAAGTCAGCTTCAAAAGGATTTGTATCATTTGCATCATTACTAAAACTACAACCTGAAGCAATCCTGTTTGTGTGTTTTCAGGAACAGAAAAATTCAGTTTTGTAACATAGTGTTGGGGTTCTTGGGACAGAATGAAGTGCTCGCTGTAGCCGAGGCCAGTTATTTTGCTATCTAAAATGAAGCAAGAACATTTTGGGACATCTATCCCGACAGAGAGGGTCTGCAGTTAGAAGAACAGGAGCTGGGGGCTGTCTGCAGGTCCTTTGCACTGATATGAAGTCTAGAACTAAGGCTATGCCTTGCTGTTACTGAGAGGTAAGGCTCAATATCAATAGCGTGGGTGTCAGCTGGTACATTTGTGTTGGCTGTGTAGGTTTTGGTGTTTGATTAGGGTTGCTGATAAGAGCAGCCGAGGAGAAGCAGCATACGGACATGCTCATCTTTCAATCAGCCATGCCTCATATGTGAAAAGTCAGGCAAAAGCCTGGCTGATGTTACAAGTCTGGTGATACCAACATACCTTATGAATTGTACCATGGTTCTCTAGGCTTTTGTACACTTAATGGGGTATTGGTGGCATAAGGAGACACTCACTGAAGTGTGTGGGCAAAGGCAATATGAACTAGAGCACTTGCGTGATTTACAGCGTAAGAAAGTCACAGTTTATCTCTGCATTTTAATTCTTTCAGTTTTTTCTTCATTCAGGCTGTATGGTCTTTAGTGATGTGACCTATATTACAGTTAGATATTCACATATCTCGTTTCTATCCTATGTCAGGGTGTAGCACAATTGTGAGATACATACCAGGTCTACCTCTCTAGTGACAACAGCAAAAGTTGTAGCATATTATTTTTTTTGTAAAAACGAAATTTTTTTTTTTGATAAAACATTTTCATACATTCATTGTAGAGGTGTATGCAGGGTAATATTACTAAAATTGTCCTGTGTCTTGTTGTCAGTACAAATATTTACACCATCAGAATTTGGGTAGTTATACAATAAAATTCTTCATCTTGGAATATAATAAAATAAGAAAGAAACCCACACTGAATGTAAACTCTGACCACTATATTGTATTGAAAGCAGTAGTTAAACTGCTGGTGTGTTTGAGAGAAAAGAATGGGAGCTTTAGTGATTAAGCAGTGAGTAGAAGATGTATTATGTACTTTATGAAAGTCTCATACTATTTGCTATTGTGCAAACAACTGTTTGGTTATGCTTTCCTATAATTGCTTTCTGTTTCTCTACATGGCTTTCAAAGACTCAGCAATTGACATCCTCTTCTTTGGGTTCTTGCTGGGTATGCTGTTTTCTGGACTAAAACAAATAACTGAGGGGCTGACCTCCCATGATCTTTAAAGATGTAATAATTCTTTTCTTCTTCAATTTGTGTTGGCTATTCTTTTTTCTGCATTCTTAAATTGCTATCATACTTAATTATATTCTCCTGTTGTCATACCAGCGATTTTAATTGGATGTGATAGTCTTGGTTACTGCTTATCCTTCCCCCCTGCTTTTATTGCCTCACTATAAACATCTCTGTTGTGTTCCTCTTGAGAGAAAAATGTCTTCCCAAGGAGAGTAAATTGCTTCAACCAGCCAAACAGAGTAAATAAATTAAAAAAAAAAAAAAAAAGAAAGCAAGCACATTAATGCAACAAAGCTATTACATACATATTGGTAGAGACAGTTGGTGTATTAAAGTGTGTACTTTCTACATAACTGAGCATGGCTGATTCTTGTAAGTGTTATAAAAAGCCCACTCTGAACATCTGCAAAAGTAATATGCAATTGACTGCCATGGGATGAATGTCTCTTTGAAATAAAATGACAGCTAGAGAGGATTAGCTTATAGTGAAGATAAGATCTGACAAAACTATTTCTAATCCAATTCTTTCTCCAAAGTGTTGTTACCTGACTGGCAGAACTGTTCTGCCTCCTTTCTTCTATACCTCTAGAAAAAAGAGGTATAGTCAGTGCAGTAGCTTAACTTTGTTTCCAGAAAATATAACTGATTTCCTAGCTACCAGGAAAATTCAGTGTTGAACATTTCTAACCTCAAAACACAATTAATTTAATCACAATCAATTATTATGTAATTCATTTTGTCCTTCAGTTAAACTGAAATGAAAACTAATAGCCATTTTTTCTTCTTTCTAATAATGTTCCCTGTGACACTGAAGATGCTCTCATTAGTTTTTCTGAAGTAAAGGTAGAAGGTTATACCCTATCACTCCTTCTGCAGCATTTGCTGGAAGTTTGCTTATGAAATTTTCTTGAGCAGGGTCTCCTATGTTTTTCCCCTATTTTCAGTT
Source organism: Vireo altiloquus (assembly GCA_013396875.1). NCBI lineage: Eukaryota > Metazoa > Chordata > Aves > Passeriformes > Vireonidae > Vireo > Vireo altiloquus. The sequence goes on along the minus strand of VZRF01004013.1, from coordinate 24,973 downwards.
TGTTTTCCAGTTTGTGTGTGGTAGCTTTATTATGGCTGTAATGCTTTTGCCACACATACTTGTAATCCTTGTGTCAAAATAAATTCTTTCCTTTAACATTTGGTCAACCAGGTTGGATAATTATCTGTAAGCAGATTAATAGCATAATAATAAAAATGCTTAGTCCCCCATTACAAACAATGACTACAACGATTGGTACCTCATTCAGGTTGCTTTTGTAGACACTTCATAATCAGCAGTAATATTTTTGAAGCCTGTTTTAAGATAATTTATTCTATTTTGGAAGCACTTAGCCAACTGTAGCTGATTTTATGGTTTCTTCAGAATTTCAACAGGAGTTGGGAGCTGCTGATGTCAAGAGCTAATTTTAGATTTACACATTATAAGTTTCTCACCTCCCCACATAATTTTTTCCTAGTTAGGACTTCTGCTATTTAGCTTATTTTAAATAATTTTTAAAGATTTGGGGTTTTTTGTTTTTTTTTTTTGTCCCGGATGTTCTTATTTCAAATGGAATATTAAATAGTGCTGCAATTCATCTCAGAATTTCCATAAATGAAAGTAACAGCTGCTTCTGCTGATTGTGAGAGTAGGTGTAAAAAAGTATCACTTTGAGTTTGTAAAAATGTGTTTTCTCCTGGTTTCCTATGTCATCTGCAGTAAGGGCCCTGTCTTTTAATAAGAGCCCTGTGTTTCTTTGGGGGCTTTGCTTATTTTGTCTCTTCTTACAAGTGATTGGGCAGTCGTGCTGAGAAGGACTTGGGGGTGCTGCAAGATGAGAGGTTGGACATGACCCAGCAATGTGCATTCAGCCCCATCCTTGGAAGTGTTCCAAGCCAGGCTGGAAGGGACTGAGAAACTTGGTCTAGTGAAAGGTGTCCCAGCCCATGGTAGAGGGCTTGGAACTCGCTGATCTTTAAGGTCCCTTCCAAAATAAACCATTCTGTGAATTGCTGAGGAAGGGAATCAACATATTTTGATCTTACAGAAGTTCCTGTAAGTCAGAAAAAATAAAGAATCACAGAATAGGTCAGGTTGGAAGGGACCACTAGAGGCTATCTAGCCCAACCTCCCCGGTCAAGCAGGGTCCCTTAGACACGTTATTCAGGATTGTGTCCAGACAACTTTTGAGTGTCTGCAGAGAGGAAGACTCCACAACCTCTTCAGGCAACCTATTCCAGTATTCACTCACCCTCACAGTAAAGAAATTCTTCCTCATGTTCAACAAGGAGCAGTAGGAGTTTATGCTGTCAGCAGGAATTAATTTAAGAAATAGTTGTTACACATGAAAACTAAAGGAGGAAAAGGAAATTTGCAAGATCATAGTATTGACCTGCTGTGTTAAAAGAGGAAAGTAATCTGTTTTGTTTGGTCTCTTGTTCTTTATCTGGCTTCTGAGCCAGTACTACTGAGGAGTTAGATGGACACAAATTCAAAGGAGATTAAATGAAGAGATAGATTTTTGTCAACTTGCTTTAGGAATTTCGTAAACGAAGTTGCCTTAAAGAGTGTTTTACAGAAGACATTCATTTAGTTATAAAGGCATCAAGAGCAGGGGCTTCTTTTAACTCATCCTTAGGTGGTTGGAGACAGGCCAAAAGAAAGCCTTCAGGCAGGGCCTTAGCTTAGGGAAGTAGATTGATTCTCATCATGTAACTGGACATTTCTTAGTGGGATTTATAGTGGAAAAATTTCCATAGGTTATTGAACATGTTTTTCACCGTTTTTGCATTGAACAAGAACTGAGGTGTGCCGGGGGGAAAGCAAATGAAGGAAAAAGGGAAGGGAAGTGGATGATTCAAGCTTTCTTCAGATTCAATTAAGCAATGATGAAAGCACCTTCCCACAAACCCTAATTTAAACAGAGACCAGCAAAAATAAGCTGCTTGGCATTTTTAGATGCTCTGAGGAATGAAAGCTTTTCATGTGCAATATCTTTAAAACATTTTGATTTCCTGGACATGTATGTTGTATTGAAATTTTCCTCTCTCAGGAGAGAGTGGCTGTTGTGTCTGTAGAATACCTGTTTCATATCTCCTGTAAATTCTCTACCCTCATGGTATTGATGTAAATGTGTATCTGATTCATGCTTCTTTGTTTTTTGTTTATTTTGAACTCTTTGCCTTAATTTTAGGGGGTTACATTAACAATTATAAAAGAAAACCCAAATTTATTTATATACTATTTCACATATATTTATCTAACAGATGTCTAAGCCAAAAATCATGCTTGTAGTGCAGAAATGAGGCCAGTAGTATGCTGTTGTTGGAATCAGTATTTAAAGAATAAAACCTGTGGTTTCTATTCTGCAAATTACCTAAATGTTGGTAAAACTTCATTGACTTTAAGATAACAGATCCTGACTGAAGCCAACTAAGAGGGTTTTTTCCATCAAAAAATTTCAATTTTCTTATTGTCTGGGCTTCTGAGATAGGCAGGCAGATTACCTGAGGGTCTGGACTATGAAACATATTTCATAGAATTTCAAACCTCTTGCACTTCATTCCAAGTTGGAATAAAACCAGATTTTCAAACATCTCCATCCTCTACGGAGTTATGTGACCTTTCTTTTCATTCTGCTTTTCTCCTGACTAGCTTTCAAATTTACTTCCAAGCCAAGCTCTTTACATTTCAACCCGTTGTATTGCGGTCACGGGTCTTCCAGCACAGAGAGAACATCACTGGTTTTGCCGTGGAAGCATTTAGGTATCCATACTGCCAACCGCTAAGTTTGAACTGAAAGTACTTTTTCATTGTCCATTTAATCAATCTTCATTTGAATCTTGTTTAGAAAGTGGCTTCCAGCCTGCCATTACGGAGGATCCTAATGAGGCTTGCAACAGTGAATCCAAGCAGACTGTCAAACTAGTGTTCAGAGAGGACACAGTGCTCTCCTCAAGCTGGTTGACAGACTCGTGCAGGCTGAAGTGCCCATGGAACAAGGGAGGAGGCAGAACGGGGTGAGAGAACTCATAATGTACTGCCACTTCCCTGTCACAGCTGTCTGATCACACCTGAAGTGTCTGAAGAGACAAACCACCTCAGCTGTATTCCCTAGCTTTGCCATTGCCTGTGGAGATGAAGATTTGAGGCAGACTTGGTATTTATTTTCAGAAAACAGAATTGAGAAAATATGAAATTAGGTGTTTTATTTTAAAATTAGAACTTAATTTCGTATTGCCATGTCTGTTCACTATCCTGGTTATATCAAGAAGCTAAATCAGAGGCTTTATAGTATATTGTCTATCAGTGCAGTTACTTCCCCTGAGGTATAACTGTTACTGTTCCCTCAAGGAATGTTTTGTTATGTTTGTACAGTACTAAAAAGGTGTAGATTCTCAAGGTTTTTGATACTTCTAATGTATGTTATAAAAAGTAGGGGAAAGGTTTATGTCTCAAGAGCATAATGCATTCACTTGGGATAAGAGAAATAGAGGCCTAGAATTCCTCTGGGAGTAAGCACTGGAGCTACTTTCAGTTCTCACAAATACGTTGTTTGGATTGTGAAGTAAATTCGACAGGATTAAATTTGTTGAGTTGAAAAATACGAATATAGAGTGTGGAGCGAGAAATACAATTTTTAGCCTGGTACAAATGTGCATCCCCTCACAGGAATTACAAGTAATATTACTTGATGAGAAATGCTGCTTTTCTGATTGAGCTACTCTGATGCAGAAAGAATTGAGAAAGTGGAAAGAGTCAGTGAATACCAAGGAAAATTAATGATTGTTGAGGATCAAATAAAGTGAAAAGATTTAAAATAAATGTATTTCCACAGCTTGCTTGCATTCAGAACACTTGATATAGCTTATACTTCAATACAATTAATAGGGTTTCCACTTAAGAGCATTTTATGTCTGCTCTTCTCTATATTTTTACCTCCTTTTTTTTAAGGTAAGTGTAGCATACTGATTTTTCCTTTTGCCACAATATTATATGAAATTTCTTTCATATTTAGCCTGATAAATCTTGCATTAAGCAAGATTCTTGAGATACTCTGTACATCAATTGTTACTTAAAATTAGGCCTACCTACCATCCTTCTTGCCTTGTTGTCTTTTTAAGATTGCCATGAGAACATACATATACTACAGCTATGGTCTTGTTCCTTTTAAAGAAGTTTTTTGTTACCCTCCTAGGACTTCACAGTTTGTAAAGTTCTAGGCAGTTTATTTGTCTTCATCTCTAACAGTGGCATCATTTGCAGACTCTCAGTCTTAAGTGATTATTGCAGGATTCCCTGATGTTTTGGATAGATCCCTCTGTGCGCATTGCTGCTTCCTCTCCCCATGTTGCTGGTGCCCACACGGACCCCAGACAGCAGCTCAGCCTCCCTGTGGGCACCATCACTACTGTCAGAGGGAAAATCAGCATGCAACTCCCACTTATTTTGTATCTGACAAAAACATTTTTCATGAGGGCATAGTGGTTTTCATGGAGGGGCTGAGTCAGATTCTCATCATTTATATGACGATCTGGTGGTGTTTACGAAATGTCACATTTGTGGTTGGGAGTTTTTTAACCTTGCCAGGAGTTAATGCTTCGATGACTTAAGGTGCCCCTCCTCTTTAGTTTAGTTTATCTTTTTTTTATTTTGCATCCAGTTCAGTAAACCTGACTGCAAGTCAAAGTGCTTAGGATTTGAAGATGATGAGCTCTTTGCCTTCTGTGCATATTGCTTGTGTGCTTGAGGCAGTCACACCTACTGCACTCAGTAATACTGAACTGGAACTTTTAGCTTATGGTTAGTTGGAAATTTTTGGTTTTCTTTGTTCCACCTCTAACATTTGATCTTTGTTTTCATATTCCCCAAGTCAAGACATAGAACCCCATAACCTCCTCAGAGCTCACAGTTGTATTTCCATGGCAGCCTGCTTCTTCTTTCCCAGGCTGACATGAGCTCATTTGCAGTTTGCTTAGTCCTGCACCTCTTCTTGCTCAAGGATTTCACTTCTTGTCCTAATGGGTTTTCCAATTTTGATTTTACATTGTGTGATATACACAAATTCCAGATTTTCAGGAAATGTAGCACTTAGTGGTGATAGTTTACTCTGATGCAGAAGACACATGATGAATTTAAGACAAATAGAGCATTAGATGTTTTTCACAAGAGCATTTTTTTCACCAAGGAATATCTGTGCAAATCAACAGCATTTTTCTACTTTTATCCAATTAGTTGGGATTCTTTCCCACAAAAACATGTCACTGTTTCTTTTTATATGACTTTTAGCTGAATTTCCTAGTGATGTTTATTTTTTCAAGGAGCTTTTATCCATGATAGCTGTAGGGTGGATTTGTTTGACATAACCCATTGCAGTTAACATCTTTTGTGGCGTGTAGCATTTGATTCTTCTGTCACATTTGTGCTCATTCTGCACAAAGATGTTTCATTTTCTCTATATTGGAGATATATATTATGTTTTTCCATACTGGCAATTCCCTATGGATTGAAGTTCTCTGTTTATTAATGGTAGCAGAGGTATAAATATATATTCACATCATCTCTTCACTACAGGATAATTTAGGATGGAAAATGAAGTTCTTTTCTTATTAAGATTTTGATGGCAATAGTTACCAGTCAACAAAATTTATCAAAATCAGTAAATTCTTGTCTCTGAGAGGTTGCTACGGTGAGTTTATCAATTGAATAGTTCTTACCCAAGCTTTCATCCTATGGATGACTCTCACAGTAGGGATGCTGGTGATTTCCATTTGGGCATAATTATTTCCTGCTGTCTTCTCTAAGTCTGTAATGTCTGGAAAATTATGTTTGGGAACATAAATTCAGAATCTGCTCTGTACTAATGACTGCTGATTGTTCTTTCTGGATTTCTGTGCAACTTAAACATGCTCCCTGTCTTTCAGACATCTGTTCGACATCTAATCATCTAAACTTAAGCAAGTTTTACCCTTTATTTGTGTAATTATTCTGGACAAGCTGCTATATTCTCATCCATCCCTTGTTGTTCAATTTTTCCTTCTCTCAGGATCTTCACATCTGCCCAGTGTTTCAATATAGCTGATTCTATTTAGGAAGTAACTTTCAGGTGCAGACTTTATAAATAAAAGGTGCACAGCTACAATGTGTTGCAATTGCAAAATCTCTTTCTCTGCTCTTGATAAATAAAGTCTCACCTGGCTTGAAGCTATTCAAAATACTGATGAAAGGTTGTTTTCTACATTGTTGCTCTCCCTGTTCTTGAGTCTGCCTTCTTAGTGGTGTAGAAAACAATGCTTTTGCTTTTTCCCAGAGCCTTTTTTGAATTATTGAATGTTGCTTTTTTTGAATTTTAAATGGTGTTCAGATGTCAGCTCTTGTTTGCTTTGACCATCTATTATTGTTCATTGCTTTCTTCTGAGCACTCTCGCTTCCTCCATGATTTTCCCTTGCACGTGGAAAGAACACATTACTAATTCACACTAAACCAATTCATTATCCAGCTTCTGACCTTTCCTCCAAACTGTTTTGTCACCTCTCCTATGATTAACTTGACAATGTACAGGCAGCTGTTATGCTGATGCAACTGCCTACTGTGGTGACTAATATTCCCTTTCATCTTTGTTCCTCTTTCACTTGTCTACCTATCACGCTGTCTACCTACTTAGCTGATCTATCTTGTTTCTACACTTCAGATACCAACTTTCAGAAGGCAGGATGTCTCTCATCCTTATGCACGTGCCCAGTGGGTTTTGACCAAGAAATCATCCTTGTGGAGTGTGCAATGCTATTAAGGATGTATTTGTGCTGAGGTCCCATACTCTCATCATTTCCTGCCTGCTGTGGTTTCCCCCTTCCTCTGTGTTCCTACTTGCATGCTGTAGCACCTTTATGCCAACTCTTTCACTTGTTCAACTGTTTGCTTAATTGAGAAATGTTTGCTTTATTGATATGATCCTATGATTCTAACCCCACTTTTCATGTAAGATAGCTACAGTGTCTTTCCATTAACAGTCTTCCAATAAATGAAATGCCTTTTCTACAGCATCTGTACAGCCAATTACAACTTGAAATCTTAGATGTTTCTTGAAGCCATAGAGCCATGAAATAATATTTAATGTGGCTATAGTATTAATTGGTCAGTAGCAGTTGTTAAAGTGGATGTAGAAGTCACAAACTAAATTATTACAGAAACTCTTATAGATAAATTAGATAATCAAAAAACATATCAGGTGACAAAAATATGACAAATACTAGTACAGTTCAAAGTTCAACAGAATTCCAATGAAACTAGCAGATGAAATGTTTTTACTATTGTGAAGGAAGAATGAGGTTTCAGTTCCCATAGTTAATTCATTCAGAGATTTTGTAATATAAAGTATGATGCCTAAATGAACTGAGTAGCTCTGAATGCATGAGTAAGTGTAGTTGTACTGACTGCATCTGCAACTTGCTTGTTTTGTAATGTACTAAGGTTTTATTTCATTGACTCTTGTTTCACTGGTACCTGACCTGCTCATATCTTCCTGTCTTCCAAGAACATACACTGTCAATTTTGTTTTCTCTGTTATTTGAAATGCAGTGTTTGTGGACTAGTCCTCCTGCGTGTCCACTTGTATTAGACACTGTAAAAGCATAGGAGGGATAAAACACCTCTAAGACTTAGTTCAATATTCATCTAAATCCTGGTTTTGTACATATCAGATCATCGTATCTGGATTTAAACTCTTGTTCAGTGTGTATATCGTAATTTAATTTCTTGAGCTGTTTCACAGCCATAGTTACTCAGGTGAAAAATTATTGCCTAGATCTTCTTTCTATATGTTGTGATTACTGAAATGAAAAAAAAATCCATAAACACATGTTGGGATTAAATCCTAGCTGTTCTTCATAAAGACAGCTATCGTAGAGAGCTTCTTAAGTCATTGGTAAAAATAACAATATTCAATTTTCTGCAGTTTGAGCACATTGGCTTTTTTCCATTGTTAGTCTCCTGTAGTTTGTTGCATACATTTTGATTTATCTAGTGCAACATTACCTCCACAGTTGGCCTTCTGTGTAATACATTCTCTGGAAAGAGAAATTAGCCTTTTGTGCTCTCCCATTTAACATTCTCCAAAAATGAGTGTGTTCTTCAATATTTGTATATTCCTCTACAGAAACAGCAGTGTCTCTGGCTCTAAGGTTGTGGTTTCTTTCCTCTTTCATCCCAGAGGAATTATATTTGACATTTCCAGTTTTGGTAATGATGGAACCACAAATCTTTCATTTCTAAAGATCAAATTATCCATAGCAATTAGTTTCTCATAGAATGTCAGGAACACTGTTTTGTGTGACAGATGGATAAATATTTTCCCTTGGTTAACCAAGAACAAATGTTTCTGGTAGTGTGGAATTCTAGGGCATCGTTTAATTACAGTCTTTAAATCAAACACTTCTGAGACATATTTATTTCATCTTTGTTAGATCTGCTATCCTGTTTCCATCTTATGAACAGGGTGGAACTGCCATAGCAAGACTGTAGGAAAAAATTTCAGAAGTAGTAAATGTTAAAGGACCTTAAGTGCAACTTGAAATGTGACAGGCATTTTTCCTTGTAAACTTCAGCAATGCTGAAGTAGACTGACCATCTCAAATACCAAAGTCACAAGCTTTGAGGGGGATCAGAGTCAGTGGTACAAACTACTGGACATGGCATGCCAAAGCAGAGGACCATTTTCTCTCACACTGCAGTGGAATAGTTTCCATTTTCATGAATAAATTATTTTCTAATATGCATACATAATCCCCAAACAGTTTAACAGTAATTATGAAATTATTTTCAAGGAATGTGCCTTTTTTTTCAGTAACAATTAAGTGCTTTAACATCATATCAGTCTTGATAATGTGGAAGCAGTTTCTTTTATTAAGTAGGACAGTGCATGCTAAAATTAACTTATCAATTAAAAACGTTATCAATGCCAAGTCATACATAACAAAAAAGAGTGAGAACAATGTAAGCCTGTGAAGTTCAGGTAGCATTTGTGGCTTCAAAACAGGCTGGCTCTTTATCAAAAAAATATTTCTCTCAAGGACATGGCAGTGAACTGACTTTGCTAAAGGTGCTCCTACACTGTTCAGTGACAGAGATCACACAGTTCTTTTGCTGCTGCAAACTTGAAGCTGCGTTGACATATGCCCATTCACACTGAAGGGGTGACTGCTATTTCTGGCACTAGTTTGTGCCAGTTTGTGGCTGACACAGGGAGCCCTTCAGCTGAGGATGTTATTCAGACAGTGGCCATCTCCTGGAGAGAGTTTGGGTTATTGTGTCCTGTGACACTTTAAGTGTTTTTGTTACCTGTGCACGTCTAAGCATAAGCTTGACAAAGATTTTCATTTTACACAATGTCTCTCTTTTGAAACAACTAGATGTACAATAAGAAAATATCTTTTTTACTTAGTGGCAATATTCTTTGCCCTTTCATTACTTTTAGTAAAATTACTTTCTGTATCCATGGCTTCTTATATTGCCAAAATACTTCACAAGCACTGGTATTTAAACTAAGAAATCTAGTGTTTTGCCTTGCTGCTGTAGCAGCTTTCTTGCTGTATAATAGAAACTGATTTTGGAGGCAAAGGGGAAAAGACAGTAAAGAGAGAAAGAACAAGTGACACGGCTACTTAGAAAATGGGAAGTTCATTTTAAAAGCAAACATGCTGTTCCCATTGTTTCAAATATGTTAGCTCAGAATTGTGCCAAATTACCTTGTCTTGAAAATTGAATCAGTAAAAAAGACCCTACGATTACAACAGTAAATTGTGCCCATTTTCTTGTATTAGACACATATAATCTCTAGGCTGGGGCTGATCCTTTAAGATTTTGTTTTTTAGCTGCCACAGAGCGGATTTTGGGAACAATTAAATGAAAATGTCTTTTCAATTTGTCTGAGGTATTTTTTATGAGTCTGGCATAATCTCAAAGAGAGCTTTGTACATAATTCTGTTTGAAATACTTAGGGAGGTGGTTACCTTGACAGGTCTCAGGCTGTATGTGCTATTTCATAGATACATTCCTGCAGTTTTCTTTGTTGAAGCACATTGCTTGTCCCTAAGTTCCTGCTGCTTGTTTCTTTTTTATGCTAGGATATAATGTACAAGCATATACAATCTAAAAATAAGCAAATGGAAAATGGTGTCTGTTTTGACTAATATAGATTAGTACTAGTTCGTACCTGAGTTTATCACCATTTTAATAATTGTACTTTGCCCTTCATATAACTGTACTGCAACATAATTAATATTTGCTAAGTGTCAAACATGACACTTAAAGAACTACTGAAGTGTGTGTCCCTGATATCAGGTCTACTGCTCCGAGCGGTGTCTTGTGGGAGAGAGAAATATTATGATTGGTTTAAGTTGTACAGGAAAAGTATGGAGACTCAAACTGAAATTTGACATCGAAGTTAACGAATCTATGAGAATGAGGCATCACTGAGTTTTCCAGTAAGTGCTTGGGGTTCTTAGAAGAATCTGTTCTTCACAGTTGGAAATTATGAAGACCTCTGTCACACGTCTCATTCATATGATTTTATGTACATTATTTGTAATTAGTTTAGAAAAGATTTAGAGCTGTAAGAAAAGACTCATTAGAAAATGTCAGACACAATTAATTCAACAAGCTTTTATGGCAATAGGAAAATCAAGACAGGTCATGCTATTAATTTCAGTACAAAAAAAAGGACAAACTATATTCCTGCTCAGAGGGATACTACTATATTTGACTCAAAGAGCAATGGATTTTCTAGTATCAATATTATCAGCCCTTAAGGTAACTGCTACTCTGCAATGCAGGCAAGAAATTAAGCTTTGAATCTAAATTTAGATACCTACAGTTGGCTCCTGATGTTATAAAATGGAAATACTCCATTAAGCTATTCATACAGATTGGACTAAATCATCTAGTTTCAGAATCTGAAAGCAAAATGACTTGAGATGCCAACATTCAGTGTAAATTCTTAAGCATATTGAACATTAAAAGTGTTATTAAATTTATATTGATGCCTGAAAATCTATCACTGACATGTAGGGTGGTTAAACATCTAAAATTCCCTTTGATTTTTAATCACATTTTTTTTCCTCAGAAGAAACTTTTATGATGTAGACCTTTTGGAATCCCAGCAGGTGGATTAGTGTTCAAGAGTGTGCTTAGGTATTGCTGTAAATACAGTCTTTTAAAAATGTTGGCTTTATGCTACAATATTCTGATGCCCATAAAATATCTCACATGCCTTAGGTGTCTCTTAAATATACAAAGGTGTTTTATTTGGTGTATCTAATTCTTTTAAACATATCATACATAATGAAACAATCACCATTGAAAATTCCTGTAATGTAGGTATGAAATCCAAGGGTTAATAACTCTCAAGTCAGAAGGACAGATGTTCAAACTTTTACTGTTTGAACAGTAGAAGAGATGGCAGAGATTGGAGAGACAAAAGATGCTCCTCAAATAATAATAGGCAAGTTCAGCTATCTGCATTATAAATTACTCATTCAGAATATCTGAGAGTTCCATTCCATGTTTAAGTCAATATAAAGAAGCCAAAATTTTCAACTTAGAGATAATTCTTGGGACCTCTGAATTTTAATGAGCTGCAATGAAAAGACAGTATTTGAAAATTTCCTTTGGAATGTAAATTCAGAAAAAAAATGCTTCTGAAGCATTTTCTTCTCATGATGCTAAAATATAACTATAACTATAAATGCAATAGAATAATAACGTTAATAATGAGAATAATAACAATAACAATATGTAGGCATAAAAGCATGAATCCATAACAATAGCAATATCTAGATGTTAGGATGTGGCTGAAATGAGAAAGTAAAATTAAATCATCCTGGTATTTCACTAGAGAGAACATATTACAACTAGGACATTCTCATAAACCTGTGAGTTCACACACAGAGACCAATTTTTGCAGTGCAGGTAAAACATTCGCCTTTGTCTTTGGGGTGGGAAGTTGGGAACAGATGAATTTCCAACAGGCTGTGCCTATGGAACACATTTTAGACAGACATGAGCTTTCTTTGTCTGCAGTTGGAGAGGGTGGGAAACTAGCCAAGTTCAGATGTTATAATTCTGAACATCACTTATCTCTGCTGACAGGGAGCTTTATATTAATATGGAGTTGTGCTTCTCCTGACTTTCATTCAGGTCTGTCCATGGGTGAGGCCAGCTCATATTTGTCCATAATATCTTGTACAGAGCAAAACCTGAAATGAATGAAAGTAGCATTTGGAAATACTCCTTGAGTGCATGTGGCTTTGAGTTACTGGTGTTATGATCAGATTAAATGGATTGTTGAGTAGTTATGGTTATTTTTTGAGAGAGGTAAAATCTGATCACAATTCCTCCAGGATTTTAAATCTCTCTTCCGTGTACAAGAAGTGTATTAATAATGGAAATTTCAGTGGCATTTTTCAGGAGTAGCACATTTTATAAGTTTTGATTTTTGTAATACATATTCATCCATATTTAGAGGAAGGATTATAGTCTTGGGAGGTAATTTGTTATAAGAGAAAGTACATTTCCTCACTTGGTTCCTTTTTTTTATTATTTTTGAATATGTTCTAAAGCTGTTCCCAGGAGAATTTTTTTCTCATCTTAAGAGCCATGATCTACTGTCCTCATCTCTTTGTTATACATACATGCTTTTCCTTTTTTTGTCTTGACTTCTAAGTATTAATATTTTAAAGAGAGACATTTGGAGGAGAGGACGAAGGTCACAAACTATTCAACAAAGCTTAGGAAAACACCAAATCAGTTTCAAGGCTACAGAGAACACAAACCATGCACTGTAGTTTAAGTCATTAAAATTATAAAGTAGGTAAATTGGATTTCCATGGAAATTTCACAGAAAGGCTCATATTTCCAAACACCAATATAATGTCTGAATTGAGGTGAAATCCACATGAGATTTGTGGACTTTAAAATTTAGCACTTTCATTTTATGCCATTGAGCAAAAAACTAATTTTTTTATTCATGTTTCATAAATAGCATAATGAAATTTTACCCTCTGTTGACTGGCAATGTCTTGCTTTAGCCAAGATGAAGTCATTAGAGATACATTATTCCTTTGCTGCGTTTCAGGGTCTGCTGATGTTTCCATTTACAAGACCTGTCTTTCAGACTTACATAAAACCAGAAGTTAAAATGTATTTCCAAGGAAAATTGAAAACTTCTGTTGGCGTGAAAACGGAGGGGAGTGGGGGGAATTAATAGCAAAATAGAGAAAACAAACCTTGAAAGTATTTATTGTAGGGGTCAGCGAACTCCAATGCCTGCTAATTACTTGATCACTAAAGGTGGCCAAGTCTCTTCACTCCTTAGTGGCTGCCACAGCTTCACCTCTTTGAAATTCAAATATTTGGGAAAGGATCCTTTTTCTAGGGATTTTAGCCACTTAGCATAGTTCAGCCCAGTAAAATGACATAGTAACAAAGCTGTTAAGTGCTGTGAAATGCAGGAGCAGGCTCCTGTTTTCAAGGGTAATTGAAGGTGTGGAAGGTAGATTGATCTTAAATGACATTTGCTTGAGTCATTTTAAATTGGACTGTATCCAAACCCATCAAAGACGAGACCCTCAGCTGCCTCTCCTGAATAAGCTGTGTTGACATAGGTGACTTATGGATCTCGGTCACAATTTTTTTCATGCAGAAGAAACTAAACCAAAATTAATGCCAAATCTGTTTTACGTTCCAGTAAAGTGTCCTTGTCTTACATTTCACTTTCAGATGTTTGAATAAAACAAAAATGTAATATAATTAGTCTCATGTTAACTTATCTGGCACCTTTTTCTTAAGCAGTTTTGAAGATTTGTGCTTCAAAGGAGGCAATTTATTGATATACAGTCTTTATCATTTCAGATACCTAAACAGTATTTGGAACAGTCAGGAAAAAACCTGTTTAAGCTCTATAAACAGAACTTTGTAGGTAGTCTGAATGCTCCAGTAATTGTTTCTTCTAGCCAGAAGACAGTGCAATCATTTGTTGTTTTGAAAGTTACTGAATAGCTGCTTTAACAGGTTTAAGTCAACACTGTAATTTAGGAACTTTTCTAGCATCTTAACAAACTCCCAGAGGAATGTCTCATTAGCCTAGTGCCTGCAATTGATTTTCTAAAGTGTAAAGAGCATTTGAAATAGTTACTTGTTGATTCAGGCTGGAATGCTGCAGAAATGAAGGTGTTTCACTCGGGTCTCTAATGTGTTTCTAGTGGCTATGGAGTGAGGAATGAAGTCCAGCATTTCCATGGAAAGGTCCCTTCCAATTCTTTCGCTTCCTTTCCTCTTGAATAGCATGGCTCCTACACTACAAAGCAAGTAGAAAATTGGGATGAATTGGTCCTTAAGCTCTGTTCTGGCAATTCTTTGTGTTTCCTTTTCTGGTTTTGTACTGGAAGAGCACAGGGCTCATGCTCCTGTAAGCAATTGAAAGGTCCTCTCAGAATCAGTAGTAAGTAGAAAATTGAGAACTGCCTTTTTGGCAGAGGCTTAGTATTTTAGAGGAAATGCAGGAGTTCAAACCCGAGTGCCTGGTAGTGACAGCACCAGCAGCTTAACTGTTTTTCTGTATAATGCTCTTTCCATCTTAAGAAAACGCTGATCGGCAGTAATGTAAAGTCCAGGTGCAGGAAAGCCCTGCCGTGCCTTTATCTGAGAGGTGGCTACTTACAGTGAAGAGCTAAGCAAGAAGGGGAAGGTCTTGTGGGTCTCCCCTCTCTTTTATCTGATTGTAGCGAGCACAGTTGGCAACAAGAAATGGTCATGACCTGCTCAGACACTGGCGATGAGACACAAGCATGAGCCTGGGATGGGTAGAGTCCCTGCTGTCCTTACCTAACAATAGGTGAAGACAATCCCAGTGAGTTATAATCACTTTTGAAGGGTTATCTTTTTCGTTTGTTTTGTTGTGTGTTGTTTTGGGAAGGGGGATATGTTAGACTAAAAATTAAAACAGTCCTTGTTTCTTACTGGTATCAAGTACTGTGGATAAGCTATTAGAATTTCCTCCTGTCTTTTATACTATCAAAGGCAAGGTCATGCTATTGCCACTGCGCACATTAAAGGGAGAGAAGAAAGAAGTGCAGAGGTCCTTCTTTCTTCTTTTATCTAGGCTGTGTTCAAGGAACAGAGGTCTCTGAGCTGAAACAGTCCCTTTTGGATGAGTCCTACGCTCATCTTCTTTCTTCTATATGTCTCCTGTTTTCCATTCTCTCCGTTGGTGGATTGTGTAATCTGGCTGTTCATGGTGGGTAATATCATTAACTATTGTTTTTCTGCTGCTTCTAGCAAGTGTAGTTAAGCAAAAGGAAAAAGCTGAGTAGTTATGCACTTTATTTCTGAGTATAATCAAAATTTCTACCATTATTGATATTATTTGCATGCTAAATACCCTGAACAAATCCTGTAAACTGGCAACACATGTCATGTAAAGAAGTTTTCATTAATGGTACCTTGGGAAAAAATAGAACAGAAATCCAGAGCTAGAAATTAATCCCCATGCCAACAGCCACATAAGAAACTTTTGCAAGCTGAAAGCTACTAAGATACTATCATTAATATGTGTTTTAAAAAGTAAGATTCCTATATTCTTATAGTACACATTATATTTTACCCCAGAAATCATCCTATAATAAGTATTTAAAAGAAAGGTGTTATACTATATAGTAGCTATACTATTGAAATGTCAATATACTGCCAGCTAAAGCTTTGCATGGAGTATTGATGTATATATTGCTATTTTTTCTCATAAACACAGCAGGTGGATTTAGAAGAAGTCAGACATACAATTGCTTTCTTCTCTGAAGAATACGAGGCAACCATATCTTGCAATCACAGAAAACAATGTATTTATCATTAAAAAAACTCTAAAAACAAAACAAACAAACAAAAAACCCACAAAACAAACAAACAAAACAAAAAAGGTACAGAAGGAACATATTCTGCTTCAGGAAACGTTTTCAGCTTGGCTTTATTGTGATTTACACTTTAAGCTCAGTTATTAGCAAATTGAGCAATGGGGAGGGAAGAACTGAGCGAGCAACCAGACACCCTGAGGAGACTGACACTACCTCTTACTTTTTCATATTTCATTCAAATAATTTTGGAGACTAAGATGTAATGATAAAACTGTAGATGAAAATGGCCATTCAAAAAGTTAGGACTTGTTTTCTTTGAATTCAACCTTAGACATTTATAAAATATTCATCTGCAGAATTTTTCCATGTGTAAAGGGAACAGATAATCTTCTGCACAGATTTGGACTTAATGGATTTTTACTGGTATCAAAACTTCAGGTTTGTGTAATTGTCTTTTCTAACTGTTGGTAATCTGGGAATGATTATATTACTGTAGAAATTAGTTAACGGGTTTTCACAAGGTTTTGTTATTTCCGAAAGGGGCAATTCAGGTGGTACAAACAGCTTTCTGCATTCACTAGATAAAATTGTTCTCCCTGTCTAGTAAACCAGCTGTTTCTGAATATAATTTGAAAAATATTTGGTTGTCAGATTCTCAAGAGAGAAATGCCAAAATTCATGCATTTTCCTCCAAGATCTCTCAAGGCTACACTTGAGGCACCTGACTAAGCAGTGGCTAAAATTATTACCCAGAAATTGGCAATGCTTGACAGGAAAATATCAGCAGAAACCAAAATTTATATAAGAAACGCCTCATCAGAGAGTGGGAGGGAATCACTTTGAAATACTTGGCCAGTGGAATTCCAGTAATGAAAAGTACCAAGACTAGAGAATGACTTGCTGCATGAAACCACTTGAAATAACTTGTGCGAAACATTCAGAGCTTAATTAGAAAATGTAGCCACCCTCTTAAATAGTGATGTATTACCTTTAGGAAACGAGCACTCTTGATTTTACCATCATTCTCAGGCTCCTATCCTCGTTACACATGGTTGATTTCTTACTGTCCCTTTGTAAATTCTATACTATGATTAGAGTGGGGAGAACAAAAAACCCACAAGCCATTTTGTTTTTTTGGTGAGGTTTCTTGTTGGTTTTTTTTCGTTTGTTTTTTTTTTTTTTTCTTGGAAAAATTCAGGATACTGCTTTGGGGAAAAAAAAAATGTTCACAAGTAGGAGATCTAGTCCAGATCTAAACAGATCGAATCTATGAGCTCTGGTCTGATATTGGGCCTGACAGAACTAAGATACTGTCCTGGGATGTTTTGTTCAGCACGCCAGCCCCCACGCTCCCCACGTCTCACTCTCTCTCCCTGGACATCAGCTCAATAAAGTAAATGCACAAGCACCTGAAGTACCTTTTTCACCATTCTGAGTTTGTGGCTGATTGACAAAGGAATGCTCTGGATTTGTTAAAACCCTACAGAAGTTACAACTCTTTCTTGTCTTCTCTTTTTTTCCCTCCTCTTTCTTATCTATTTGTATAGCTATAGTTAAAGCTGAGAAATACTTCTGACAGGCAAATTCTGTATTTTTACCTCCTGTCATTGATGTCTGATGCTGCTCTGCTTAGTTTTACTTTCATATTCCATATTTTACTCAATTGAGAGTGAAAATGTAAAAGGGGAAGGTAGTGGAGTAGTTTATATGAAAGAAAAATGAGGATATTTCAATTTATACTGTTGTTCCAGAAAGGTATTCCAGAATTACTGCTCTACAATCCACTTTTCCACTTGGAGCAGAATGTTTTATTCTCTTAAAAATTAATGGTCTTGGAGAGCAAAGGTTTCTGATGAACCAAAGATGAAGACATATCACAGGCTTAATTCTTAGAGCTGTTCTGAGGTATAGTAGCTGTTGTGATTTTTATAAAAATATAGAACCCATTATTAGTAGAACTTGAGATATAATTACACTAATTTTTGTTTTTCTGAAGCTCACTTTTGTTCATGGCTTGCAGTTTCCATACATTGAACTGGGTCAACTTATCTTAAACTAGAAGAAACTTCAATTTTAGGTCACTTTAGGACTTTGACTGTGGAAACAAATTTGAGTCTTAGAACATATGAGAAACTAATGCCTGTACATAAACCAACTTTATCAGTGTAAGTGCACATGAAATTGTCTCACCCTATATGAAAGTTTAATGTCGGTTCCAAACTTTTCTTAACATTCTCTTAATACTACCTTTTAAATTACTGTCTTCCTCTTCTTATCATTTATGGCTAGTACTTGTGCTGCTAAACTGCTTCTTTTCTTCTGACACTGGTCTCCTTTTGGAAATCCTGCAGCTTTTCCTACTTGGCTTTCTAAGCGTTTTATAAAAGTTCTTCCCAGCTTGCTTTCCCTGCAAAAGCTAGGACTTAGTGAACTGAAGTTCTTGGGAATATGGGAACAGACTTTGACAATTGCTTTAAATTGGCCAGGCAACTGAGATTCTGAGGGATCCTGTCCTTAAGTGGAGTTTAAACAAGCACTACACAATTAAACAGAATAAACCATTTGAAATTTTTTGTTTGCTATTATTTTCTTCAAAATTCTTATAGCTTATGGCTTCTAATAATAGAAATCACTCTAAATACCAGCATCAGACTGTGGGAATTGGTCCCATATAGGCTTCAAGGTACCTCATTAACTGGTGCTACAGCAGCTCGGCCATCATTTATTTTAAACTCTCTCCTCTTTGACACTCTTCAGGACAGAATCTATGGGTATTCAGAAAAAAAATGTTAATTAATGAGTCAGCAAAGTCAAAAAAATCACTGTTGATACAGAGGGATTCCTCCTTGTTTCTTGGAGTAATCATTTTGCTTCTTGCTGGCATTTATGATTCAAATAGCATACTAAGAAAGAGGTAGGAGAGAATGGGAATTAAGGTGAATTTTCATAAACATACATCAGCAGCAGAAATTTTGCCAGGTCCCTTGAAGTTTCATGACCTATTTTTACCCCCAAATTGCAGTTCTGTGTTTTCCCGGTGTCTAAGACAATTTAGCTTTAATATATATTGTATCAGCAGCCTCATTAGGAATGTGTCAGCTGAGAGAACAAGGCTAACAGATGTGTATGATCTCAAAAGATCATAACAGAAAATGAAAAGAAGTGTTTTAAAACAAAAGTTGCAGGTGTGGGGTTTTGGGTTTTTGTTGATTTGTGTGTTCGGGTTTTTTTTAACAGAAGATGTTGTTATGGTGAGGCTTTTGACAACAGGTAGTTTTCAACATCCTCTCCCTGTCCTTGTACCTAATTTACTGCCAACTTCAGATTTTTTCAAAATGCAGAGAATGGCATAGTCTCTGCACTGTGGCAGCCTTTTAACCTTAAAATTACAAGTAATGTCTAAGGCAAGAGGCTGAAATCAGTCACCAAGCAGGCTATGCTCTGCAGCAGCTCGTGTGTCTGAGGCCATCAACTCAGTGAAGAGAAAGGAGATGCTCAGCTGTCATTTTGCCCAATACATTTGATGCAAAAATTTGATTCCTGGAAAATACAAACAGTGCTGAGAGCAGGCAGTTGAGTCTGCAGGTCTTGGTGACTTCATTCCCCCTTGCCCTCCCAAGGGAGGGCCACGTTTCCAAGAGAGCAGCAGAGCCCACAGCGGGATAGAGCCACACAGCAGGGATTTTTAGAGGACTAGGAATGGTTCCTTTTCTGCAGGTGAAGAAAAAGAAACCATGGGTTTGAAAGGAGAAAGGGTTTACTGGGGGATTTTGTTCTTTTTCCACATTAGGGTACTGCTGGCTAGACCTTCAAGAGCAGCATTTTTGACACTGATATTTGGAGTTGGGGGTGGTGGTGCCAACTTAGACTGCTTAAAACAGTTCCAGGTAGGTAGCCAAGCACAGAACATTGTTTCAATCTCAGCCTGGCAAGCTTGCCTTAAAATAAAAATTTTAATTCTTCAAACTTAATCCTGATATGTTGACTTAGTTGGGGTTTTTTTAATAAGGAATGACAGATTTGGCACTCTGGCTCCTTTCCCTACTCTGAGAGGTAGCACTTATTCTGTCATTTTTAAAGAGTGAAGGGACTTGCCTTCTGTCTACGTGTAAAGCAAGCCAGAAGAATAGAATAGCTGTTCCTCATTAACAGTTTGTCCCTGGTTTGGGGCTTCTGTCTTTGTTCACCAGGCAGCAGACATGCTTCACTAACAAAGGTATGTCTGTATATTTCAAACCAGAATTGTAAACAAGTTCCTTGTAGTTAGTGAGGCAACCTAACTGTTTTGAAGAGAATTTAGGGACATATCCATTACTAAAAAAAAAAAAAAAAAAAAAAAAAAAAAAAAAAAAAAAGAAAAAAAAAAGGATAAATAATCTGTATCTGAAAAGGTTTCATTCCTGATGTCTGGACAGCTGACTAATGATCACAAAAATTGGATGTTTTCTGTTTCTTGTTTCAGCTCTAAAAGCTGTGGTATAGAGAAATACATGAAGAAACTCTCACTTATTCCAGATGGACAGACTTATCTATTGCTGGATTCCTGCTTTTGATACACTCCACTTCTCATAGCGCTCTGTGTTCACGGAACAGTAGAAGTTGTTGTGGCCTTCTATATGGTGTATATCAGTACAGAGAGATCTGTATATACTGGGCTTGTCTCCTCTGCCATTTAGTCCCAACCACTGCAGCCTCTACAAGCACCTCTTTTGTAGGGGAAGGGTGTAAAAATCCACTGCAACAACAAGGAAAAATTGCTTAGAAATTGTGCACGAAGAGTTCTGTGATCATTTCAAACCTGAATCGGTTTTCATGGCTGCTCACCAAAGTAGGATGAGGGAGGCACTCGAAGGAGAGTCTTTCTCATGTGTGAACAGGGCAGGCTCATGAGCAGGTGGTGTTACTGTGACAGAGAAACCAAGTGGGATCCTCCCCATTCCTTAACTGTCAGTTAGCAGCTGGATGTGTGTGTGTGTGTGTGCGTGAGGAATGATCAAGAACTTTACACTGACCATCAGAAATGTCTGTTATCCAGAAAAAAAACAGCCCAATTGTGTTGTGTGTCTAAAGCAAAGCACAAGAAATCAGTTTTCATAATTGTTTAGTCCAGCAAATAATCTTACATTTAAGCATTTGAATTGTACCTGCTATTATTTAGGTAAGGTTTAGGATTTTTAAATCATCTTATTGTAGCCATTCTATTCTTTCCTTGTTTCTCCTCTGAATACCAACTATGTTTGACATGGAATTGGTAATGCATATTGTATGTTAATATGAACTGTGAGCTCATATTCTCCAGAATGCACTGCAGAATATGAGCATAATTGATTCCTACCCTGAACTGGAGCTATTAATTACCTAAAACAATAAAGCCATAATAACATTTTCTGTGTGTATATATTTTGGAGAGAGGAAAAAAAAATGAAGAGAGATAAAGATATGGTTATTGCCTTGACATTTTGATAATGAGATTTTATGCTGAGCTGGAGTTCAGGAAAAGCACAGCTAGGGAAACTAATAGAAAATAGTAAGGAAAAGAGCAAAGGTTGGAAGGTACAAGGGGCGTCTTTGAGGTGTCACACAATTATGCTCATCTCCTCTCTTGAGCTTCCCCTGCTTGCCTGCTTCTAACATCGGTTCTGAGTTGGAGGGAGGGCATCACCCCAGTGATTAAAGGCATCTAGCAGTTAGCAATCATCTCCATAAATATAGAAATATGTGTCACTCTGGACTGTCTAACAATATTGTTGTTTATTAACAGACGTTGCATGGGAGTGTATAATAAATGTGGAGGCTGGTCCTCCTCCTTTTTAGTTGGTCAGTGTCACAGATGTCTCATATCTTGCTTTGCTGTTGCTTTGTTTCCTCTTTTCTCTGTCTTCATATTTGATTTTATTTAGTCTAGCTGAGGGGGCAAGGGCTACATTTTTTTCTCTGTAGATGAAGAGTTTTCTTCAAAAGTGTACAGCTATAAAATTAAGTAGTTATGATTTTTCCTGGTAAAAGGTCCATTTCTCTATATTACCTAGAAACATAATACTTTGGTTTGTAAAGCAAAACACTTCTTCAAACATAGTTTTGCAGGACCATTGTACATACTGCCTATGAGCAGGTTCTGATAATATATTCACATGCTTGTGTCAGCAAACATAATTATCCTTAATATGTTCATTAATATTTAGTTGGGCTTAGATACTTCTCTGTAGCCTGATATTTTTGCTGTAATTACTTTAACTTTTTTCCATGAATAATGAACACTACAGATTTTAAAAGGAATGAGTTGTTGAAAAGAATCATAAAGAAACATTTTATTAAAAGAACCATTGTTTCTCTGTTTATTGGAATCATTAGTGTTGTATGAAAGTAGTAACTGAGAATGAAGTAAATAAAAAAACCTATTATCGGAAAAGTTAATGGTTTTGTCACCAGGACTATGTACAGTGGCTTAGCCTTGGTTACATTTATGTCTGTAGCTCATTTTCTATTTGAAATGTAAAATTTTCACAGTAAGTTATTCATAGCTGAGTTTTAGATCTGGTTGTAAAATTTCATGCTTTGTATAAATTAAAAGGAAAAACTGTCTTAATAATGGGAGTGAAATGAGGCTAGCCACTGTGGTTGATGTGCTAATATGCTGGGGGGGAAAAAAAAGGGGGAATTAATTTGTCACTATGATAAATTGTTAATTTGAAAGCAAGACAGATTATAGTAGTTCCATAATTAACTGTAAATGCTTCACCCCGAGGACTTTGTTTAGCACAGGAACTGATTGAATAGGAAAGATGGAATAACTTCAAGTAAATGAGGTCTTAAAGCATCTTGTGCCCAAACCTCTCTTCTCCTTGTGTCTCCCAAGCCACGTTCCATCAGTAATTAACATCCTCAGAAGGAGAAGGTGCAGTCTTGACTTATTTTGTAAGATTTGAACTGGTGTATTTATACTGTTCTGGGCTCTGCTGTGGGACCTCCCAAAATCCAGGAGTCACAGAGTTTGCTTATTGAACGAAAAGTTCACATCCAGCTTCAACTCTTATAGAGAAGTGGTTGACAGGGAATTTCATATTCAATCTGGGGTCTTAATTCAGGTTAATTGTGGTCACTTTAAGAAACCCACCTATTTCACTGTAGCACTTATAGGTGATCTGATTTACATACAGTAATAATTTTCCATTATTTTAATTATTTTTTATAGGAAGATGGGGAGGGTTGTTGTTATACCACCATTGTGTATTGGATCACAGGAATCTGGTACCTTCTATGTGAAACTGGATAAGATGTGAAAAAGCTCAGAGCTTTTAAAATAAAATAAATAATAAAATGAGACAGGGTCACATGGGGATGTGTATGCCTGGGACTGGGTCTATTTATTTATTTATTTAAAATAAGCTCAATAAAGTCTCACTTTTCTTTGTCAGTGTTTGTTACATGCTTTACCTGCCTTAATTACAGAGCTAGAAACACTTTAAGAAATTAATTCATTGTTGTCCCCTCTGTCCTTAGTCATCTGTGTTTATAATAATCTATGAAGAAAATAACACAAGGAAGGCGAGTTTCTCAGAATGGGAAAATATCACTGTCACTAAAGCAAAGGTATACAAGAGGCCTTCACATTGAAAATATTTTTTACAAGATTACTTGATAAAATCTTTTTTAGTGCCTCTGCACCATTATTTCAGAGAAACTGTCGCTTCATTCCCATGAGCAAGTTGTGCTTCTGCCCTAATAAATCCCTAATATCATCCTATTATTCGGGAAATGAAGTGAGAGCACTGGAAAATAACAGCAATTGGCTGAAAACAGCTTCCACTGCAGGAAGCAGGGCCAGAGGTCCTGAGGCTGGAGATAAAAGTTTGTTTCTACTTTTAGGATTGAGGAAGCAAATAGAGCTTTAAGGAGACTATTTTCTTGCATCTACTTTTGAAAATATTAAATTTAAAAAAAAATCTTAACTCAGTTTAACAACACATTGTTTGTTTAGTTTAAAAACTAGGTGCCAAAGACCAATGAGTATAAATTGGCAAAGGGTTGCTAGCTTAGCTCTTTTTTTTGGGAAACAGAAGCTCAAATAGGAAAACATTAGTTTATTGGACCTATTTCACAGCATAGTACTGTGGTTGTGATTAAATGAACATTACACAGCAGTTTTCCAAATTATTTAAGGAGAAAAACTAAATAAGTTTATATTGGCTTCATTATCTCACTAGCTAATACAGATCCTTCACTTCTAAGTTTTGGACACTGTCATAAATAATACACATAATATAAACTCCTTTCACTAGGTTTTTTTGTGCTGTCATGGAAACAACAATATTTTTTTAGTGTAAATAAAAGCTTCTTAACATCATCTTTTTAAGGGGTGTAATTTGGGACCAAAATTAATATGGTCATGTATCCTTTTTTTATTGTGTTTATATCATCATTTTGAGCAATGAGGAAGGCAGAGGTTTGAAAAAGAAAGTGCAGACTTAAAGGATTTGTGCTCCCTTGGTGAGATTGAAACACAATGCAAAATAAGCCAAGTAGGTGTAAACTGTAAATTCTTCTCTCTTGGAGGCTTTTTGTTGTCTGAGTCTCAGTGCTCTGCAATTCAATATCCACAGAATTTTCCTGTCACTTCCTTCCCTTTAGGAGGATGTCCTTTTTGCTTCATTTTATAGGTCACATTTCTAAAAGCAGGTAAATTTTTTGATGTATTGTTTCATATCCATAGTTAGTGGCACTTGCTACAAATACTGAATAATGGTATTTCAGTAGTGCTTATAGAGAACAGCTCTTGACTTTGTTGGTGTGCCCATTTAATCCAGAGACAGTCTGGTGACTCTGTGGTCATTTTTCTGCTTGTCCTTTTTCTTACACCTTTCTTCAGGTTTCTAGCATGCTTATANACCTTTCTTCAGGTTTCTAGCATGCTCATACAGCAGAGATGGCAAAAATAGAACTAATTAAGATACTTGAGATTATAAAGGAAGCTTTTCAGATTAAAGTGAAGAAAAATGTGTTACAATTGCATCAAATTGGTCACTTTATTATCTGCTTTAGTGCTTTTGTAGGTGCATTCTTAGAACAAAACTTGTTCTAATGTAAACAGGCCTCAGAGTTCAATCACCATAAATAAGGTTTGAATGCTGCTTAA